>CM038717.1:29378493-29488493 GCA_021613375.1 Megaleporinus macrocephalus | reverse complement strand
GCATGTGAGAAGAGGGAGCAGTTAGAGCACCGGCTCCGCACACGCCTGGAGAGAGAGCTGGAGTCGCTCAGGATGCAACAGGTGAAACACGAACGCTGGAAAGACAAAAAAAAAAACCCACACTGTACAAAAGCATGAAAAGAATTTGGCCCTCTGCATTAGCCTGGCTTGGAGTATATACTCAGGCGGGCCAGGAAATCACTTAAACGTACTGTCTGGGCAGTGGCCATGCTTCAGCTTGTAAAAACACTATAAAATATTAGAGTAAATAGAAATTAACAGTGATGCAATGCTGTATCTGTGGGGGCAGTTAGAAGGTTCAGTACCCCTTCTGCTCAGGGCAGCTCAGACATATTGGATGATAAACACTCCACATTAATTGTGTAGCTCTGAATGGTTGTTAATGTTTGAGGGAATCAGCCAACAGAGAATCCCACCACAACAAACAACACTGCAGCAGTCCAGGGTCATTATTTGACCCATCCATATAGTTTTTTATTTCTACAAAAGGATCCTAACAGATGAAAATCATCTTAAATCTAGTCTTTCTGTTATTTAACATGGTCATATTCATATAGCAGCAACATGATCTGTCAATATAGATTCCATAGAATGTGTTTATTGAACGTTTTGAATTATTCTCTGATGTAAGTGAAGGTAAAGTGACTTTGTTCGGGGTGAGAAATGCCCAGATGCGGTTTTTACACGCCCATGTACCTCCTGTGCTTTGGTCCTAGAAGAAACGAGCTGTATGTAATGAATAATTTGATGAGATCTGCTCTTGTTTTCAAGGCCATATAGCTCTACTCACTATAAAGCTTTTAGTTTATTATGATCTGCTTCAACCAGTATTCAGTGATAAGCTGCCACAGCATGGCAGCTACTTACAGGTTGCTGTTGGGGTTGTGGTGCTAATAAAGGTGGAGGTGCTCCTCTCTTCAGTCTCTTCAGTTTTAAACACTGAGCGAAGCTGGTATGTCTATGTACTGAACTCTTCTTATTTAACTCTTCGATAATGAAAGTTTTCTGTTCTGTGGACCCTTTAATACATTGACTTACAAGTAAATATGTGTAGAAATAACTGTAATAATCTTATAATAATATTATTATTATTATTATTATTATTATTATTATTATTATTATTATTATTATTATTATTGATGGTCTTAGAATAATAAATGAGAGAGTTGGTTCCAAGCATGATGCAACACATAGAGACTTGTGAGCCAGTAAAGGTTGACCACATAAACCCAACAGGCCAAAAAGCTGGCCTTTGAAATCTGTCCCCCAGAGGAGTGACACATGTGCGTCCCCCAATAGCATCTGTAGAATCATTTGATTAGATAGATAGATAGATAGATACTTACATACTTACTTACTGACTTACTGACTTGCTTACTTACTTACTTACTTGCTTACTTACTGACTTGCTTAATTACTGACTTGCTTACTTACTGACTTACTTACTAACTTGCTTACTGACTTGCTTACTTACTGACTTAGTTACTTACTGACTTGCTTACTTACTGACTGACTTACTTACTGACTTGCTTACTTACTGACTTGCTTACTTACTGACTTGCTTACTTACTGACTTGCTTACTTACTGACTTACTAACTTGCTTACTTACTTACTGACTTGCTTACTTACTGACTTACTTACTGACTTGCTTACTTACTGACTTGCTTACTTACTGACTTGCTTACTTACTGACTTGCTTACTTACTGACTTACTTACTGACTTACTTACTTACTGACTTGCTTACTTACTGACTTGCTTACTTACTGACTTACTTACTAACTTGCTTACTTACTTACTGACTTGCTTACTGACTTACTTACTGACTTACTTACTGACTTACTTACTTACTGACTTGCTTACTTACTGACTTACTTACGTACTTACTGACTGACTGACTTACTTACTTACATACTTACATACTTCATTGTTCCCAGTGGGAAATTCAAGATCTCCGCATTTAACCCATCCGTGCAGTGAAACACTCACATATACACACACTAGTGAACATACACACTAGTGGGCAGTGAGCACACTTTCCCAGAACCAGAACTTTCTGCGTGCTCTTGTGTTTTCTGTGACTGTATATAAAACACACAAGGCTTCTTTCAATGTTGGGTGCACTGTTTTTCAGAGCATGCATAGGAGCTCATCCAGCCTGCAGTTCAGTTCTGTAGGCGCTTAGCATTTAATTTAATCAGAGCAACGATTAAGTGCAACTCAAGTGACTTATGTACCTATTTACATATAAAATAGACAACTTGTTCACTTGTTTAGCTTAGAAGAGCTTATTTTTGCATTGGGTTAAAAGATAGACTGATGTTCTCTTCTTAGTATTATAAGTAATGTTTTTTTTAACTAATCCACATATAAACACATATCACAACTGCTAACATGTTGGCCATGTGTGGTCCTGCTGTAGACCGTCTCTAATGCGGTCACTGCAACACAAACTCTGCCGGAAGAGAATGTAGGGTGTGCTGTTTCTCACCCATACGCAGTTAGAGACACACTCAGGAGTTAAACAGTCCAACAGGCAAAGCAGAGGCTCAGCTGCAGTCAGCAGGAGCTGGAGATGTTTCATTTCTCCAGTTCCACTCCACTCTTCCTGTGTCCAATATAAACGTCCACCAGTGTTTTTACATGACCCTTAATCTGGGGGAAAGGTTGCAGCTCATGCTATGCATGTGTTTATATGTGTGTGTGAGTGTGTGAGAGAGAGAGAGAGAGATTGAAGAAAAGCAAACAGCTGTCCTCTCCATTAGGGGCCCAGACACTAGACAGCCTCTGTAACCTTTGTACCATGTTTCAAACCTGAAAACCTGCATCTGCTTTTATACAAGCTGCTTCACAATAAGCTCTTTGTTTGAAGTAGAATCGTTTACAAGGAGAAATTCAACAAGGCAGGGCATTTTATGAAGCTATACAGCGGAGGCCACTGATGGGCAGACCGTGGTCCGGACCCAAACATTGTCCATTGCGGACCCAAAGTGATAAACTATTGAGAAGGATTTAATTCTGACTGTTTATTTTAAACGGTGGAACTTTTCTTGTCCTTGCGGTATACGGGCTTTGCAGCACAGTAACCACACAGACCAATCACGTACAGTGTAAGATCACCTAAGGTGCTCCTCAGCCAATCAGACGTGTGCAGATTGGGACGTGTGGCGCGCACACAGGCGAGGTACGAAGCGAGGAGCAGCAGTTGGAGAATAAAGCGAGTCAGAAAACTGACTGTTTACCCAGGAATGGCGCGAGACTTGCTCGTCTAGTTTTGGAGAATACCGCTGTGTAAACCCTACATGTCAATTAGTGAAACTAAATTAACAAGAAGAAACGTCTTATTTACTATAGTTTCTATAAATAAATACTTTAATATAGACTTTATATAGACTTTAATGTAGCTCTTGTTTTTATTGAAACATTTATTAGAAGTTTATAAATAATTCATTAAGTTCAGCATTTAAACAGTAAACATACTGAAATATACTGAACAGTATGTGTGGTGTGTTGGTGTTTCAGTAGCTGATGGTATAAGATGTTGATACTAGGCTACTTCAGTAAACAGGATACACCACTGAATCTTAACACAAGTTAGAAATGATGATGGTCCGGACCGGCCTGAGGAAATCTCCTCTAACTGGACCTTACTGACTCTAATTAAACACCCCTGCTATACAGGATCTCATAAATAGTTCAGCATTTCATTGCTATCAAAACAAAACAAACAGACATAAATTAATAAATAAAAATAATAATCTCTCTCCAAAATAGTAACCTTACAAGAGAAGACACAGCTATTACCGCTTGTTGCGTAACGCTGGCATCCAGACTATGACGTATTAATCTAGGCTATCAGTGGTCATTTGGAGAAATTACACAGAGATACTTAATCTCACACAGATCACTTCACAGAGCCTCCACTACTAAAACTACTCCAGCTGCAGTAGGTCTGCACTCTAAACATCTTTCTCTCTCTCTCTTCTGCTCTCTCTGGGCTCCACAGAGGCAGGGTGGTCCGCAGAACCCGGTTGGTCCCGAATACAGCACCTCAGCTCTGATGGAGCACCTGCGGGAGAAGGAGGAGCGGATTCTGGCTCTGGAAGCTGACATGACAAAGTGGGAGCAGAAGTATCTGGAGGAGAGCGTCATGAGACAGTTCGCTCTGGACGCCGCTGCCTCCGTTGCCACACAGAGGTACGGACACAGGTTCACGTGATGGAAGTTAATAAATAAGCAGATCTGTGGCAGTGGATAGACTGAGTCCTGGAGTCGTCCCGTCCTCCACGTTTGAGTTCTTCTCACTCACTTTAACCCTGGAGGTGCTCGTTAGATAGCTGATTAGTTGGTCAGAGCAGGTCTTCCAGGACCCGGAGCGAGAGTGGCAGATCTGTAGAAGGTACAGAACATATGAAGGGTTTTGTTCCAAAACCTCTCCGTCAGGATTTTTTCGGATGTATGTTGTTGTGAGTGGGATTCACGCAAAGACTCAGTGTTATATTATGATTAATATCTTCTTTATTAAATAAAACTATGTTAAATTTAAGTCTACAGTGGCTCTGGCCAATCAACGCCAAACAAGCTTTAGACATCGCCAGCACTGCTTACCAGCACAAACTGTGCTCACAGAAAAGTTTTCTATACGTCTATACACACACCAGCTTTTGATCTGAGTTGTAATAAACAATGATAAACAGTGTAATCAATGAAAACAAAAAATACAATTTTAATTAATGAATTAATTAATTTATTTTTTTAATGTAGCTGTTTTTTTTTGACTTGAGAAAAAACATTTATTAGAAGTTTATAAATAATTCAGTTCAGCATTTAAACAGTAAATATACTGAATTATACTGAACGGTATGTGTGATGTGTTGGTGTTTCAGTTGTAGATGGTATAAGATGTTGATACTAGGTTACAAGTTAGAAATGATGACTGTCTGGACCTTGGCCTGAGGAAATCTCCTCTAACTGGACCTTACTGAATTCTAATTAAATACTTATTAATTAATGTATTTATTTATATTTATTTATTCAATGTATTAATTATTAATAATTTATTTTTTTTGAGATTTGCTTGTTTTTACAGCACTGCACTTACGTTCTGGCACATTTGCTATATTAAAGTTTTGCACCTGTTTAAGGTGGATTAGAAAAGATGAGTCCATTTACCACTATCCATTATGAGGCTGTCTTGGTTAAAATAATCCAAAACTCAAAAACCTGGAGTTGTGCATCTCTACATTTTCCTGACATTCTCTGATCAAAAAGACTTGCAATGCCTTGCCTTTGTGCTGAGCAGACAAATAAAGTCCCCCAATATTTTAAACCCATTTTTAACCATGTTTTTAGGTTATTCACTAATTTTCAGTGCTAAATTACATTTTCACTGCTTAAAACATAAACCAGAAATTATTAAACACATTTCCGTCACGTTAGCCTTCAGTAGCAGATACAGGAGGCCGCTTACCTTGACTGACGTGAATGGCAGTTGTTGACTAGCAGGAGGGAGATAAATAAATTATAAATAACCATAACAGCCACTCACACAATGTGGGGAACTTGAAAATTTAAAGAGGCTACTAGGATCGATCAGCTATGTATTGGTATCGGCTGATTTTTAATCAAAATATGTGATCAGTGACCGGCCAATATTTCTCCAATTTAGCCAATCCCAGGAGCCGATCGATGGCGTTAAACAAATTAGCCTAGTGTTTCATCCAGGAAGAGAAGAACCCCCCCCCCCCCTCCCCCCCTTATTCCTATCTGAACTGCTAGGTGGAAATACACACCCTTTCATTTTCAACAAACAAAAGTAAGCACGTCCGTCTGGCAGTTGTTTTCCGAATGTGACAGACTCATCCAGGTCGTTTTTAAATTAGTGAAATCAGCGTCTCGTTGAAGAAACAAGACAAAGACATTTAACACACTAATCTGATACGACACTGCACGCAGTTGAATACAGTGAGTATCAGCAAACAGCAGAGCTAGCACGCACAGCTAGCACAAAACTAATAACCCAGAACAGATAATAACCCAGTGCAGACCAGATCTGACCAGTACGAACAGAACAGCAGCAATAGTTCAAGATCTACATTTAATGATTACAGATTGTTGTTTAATAACCAGAGTCTGCGTTTAATGACTGCAGTTCTGACTGCATTAATTTAATTTGCTTTTTTAGTTTTAAATTAAGTCTAAATTGAATGTATTGGAAATATTTGTTTGATTCATTTTTGTTTATTTACTGCTAATTTTGTTAAACATATTATGCTGTTTCATATGAGCTCGTTAAAAATGGTAATAAATCAGTTTCAACCATGTTTCATGACTTGCTTGCACTAATAACTACATGTAGCCCTGCCGTGGCATCTACTTCGCCCTCAATCGGTATTGGCCGATCGCGCTGAAAGGTGACCGGCGATCGGAATCGGCCTCAAAAACGCTGATCGGTCCATCTGTAGAGGCTACAAACTAAATTCCCTGATATTCCAACTCTCCCGACTTCTCCAAGTTCCTATAAATATGAGGTTTTATTAAGTCAGTGTCAGCATGCTTTCCTTCACTCTTCCAGATTTGCTGGTCATGTGTAATAGAAAGCCTCTACAGTGTACAAATGGATTCAACAGCAGGTGTGGTGTTAAAGACCACCACCACAAGGGGGATGACTGAGTTAGAGATGCTGTTCCTCAGATGTTTGTGTACACGTGTACCTCACCTCCACCATCGACCCCTTTTTCCTCGTGCAGGGACACGTCGTCAGCCATCATCAGCCACTCGCCCAGCAGCAGCTATGACACGTCAGTGGAGGCGCGCATCCAGAAGGAGGAGGAGGAGATCTTGATGGCCAACCGTCGCTGCCTGGACATGGAGAGCCGCATCAAGAACCTGCATGCGCAGATCATCGAGAAGGACGCCATGATCAAGGTTCTTCACCAGCGTTCTCGGAAGGAGCCAAGCAGCAAGGCCGACGGCCCGTCCACCATGCGCCCCTCTAAATCCCTCATGTCCATCGCCACGGGGACGGGCAGCTCCAGCGGCTCTGGCCTGCTCTCGCACTCGCTGGGCCTCAGCGGCAGCAGCCCCATCACCGAGGAGCGCAGAGAAGATCGCAGCTGGAAGGGCAGTCTAGGTGAGCGCGTCCTGTACAGCTTTATGTTTGGTCTTTTTAATTCTCCACCAATCTTAAATTCTCTTCAACACAAGTTTAACATCAGTTGCGTGTAGTTTTCATAAAACATAAACTGTAGAAACAGAATTAGTTTCTTTTTTGAAGATTAGAAATGGCCTTATTTAAACACCTGGTTAAGTAATTGAATACTAAGATCATTAATAGGGATGTAACGATGCATTGTGAGACAGTTAATAATCGATAAATATATGCTACGACTGAAATCGATTAAGATGTAAAATTAAACAATAGCCTTTTGAAACAGCAGGGGGCGCTGGCGCTGTTTACCTCACTGGTTTGAAGCCTGTACATCACATTAGTTGAATGTATGGCAACACATCAGTGTCAAAACTAGGGCAAACAAAAATGTGAGGTGGAAAATATAAACCTGCAGGCACATTTTTCATAAACACGCTCAAACTGTCTTTCTTTACATCCTTTATTATATTATTATATTTATTTTCTGAGGGGCCGGGTTTGACAGTTTGGGGGCGGGACATGGGCCAACCGCTATTGGCTGATGGCACCTTGTTTCAGGACTGACCGCTCACTATGAACAGCCTCTCAAACTACAACTAACATGGTGGGAGAGGAGCTGACAGGAGAGTTAGATTAAAAGTTTGGTTTATTTCACTTAATAATGATTTATTAGTCTTACCACCTTTTATGAGCCCGTATTCACTTCAGTTTACTTTGATAAAGAAAAGGTTAAGCAAGGTCAAGTTTTGTTGTAGATAAATAATAAAAGGAAACTTTGCGGGTCATAATTTGTCCTGTTTGATTTTGTTAAAAGTAAAACTTTTGTGAGACAATCCTGAGGCCAGCACCGTAAATAACACTGCATCATGAGTAAAGTGTATTGTTAATCCCTAATCATTAATTATGTTAGTGTAATTTGAATATTCACACCCATCCTGAGATGATGGACGCCCTTTAGGATCAACCAGTGTTAATAACAGAAAGAACTAAATACATCAAACAAATAAAGAGTAGCAGTATCTTCATTTTTGACTATTTTTATTTTGTTGTGCATGTTGTGCAGATTTCTTGACAAATTGACTAAAATAAATGCTCTAAAATTGCTTGGAATAAAGTTTACATCAACTTAAAAGTGAAGAAGGTTTTTGTCGTCTCCTGTAAAGCTAACATTTGGAAGTACTTATCATCTAGTTAACTTTATTCTCTGATGCATCCATGGTGTTGGTGTTAAGAGTGTGTGAACAGTGACTTGTCAACATCAAGCTTACAACAACATCACTAAAGAGTAGAGTGAAGTCTAGTGATTCTGGGGTCTGTATCTCTGGTAATGTCAAAGAATCCTATTAAGCTTGAAGTCTAGTGTTCTGAATCGCTCTGGTTCTCCAGACTGCCGTCGTTGAGTGTCTGGGTAAGGCTGCGTAGGGTTGATGCCCAAGTTGGAGATCCTGGGGTCCCTATCTCTGGTTCCCTGAAGACTTGCCACGAGATCCAGCGCTTGTTGGAAATGACGCGTCACTCTATAGACTTCTGGAGTTTGTGATTAGTGATTAGTCGACACCAGCTTTCATCACAGAAAAAACCTGAAGTCATGCAACCCCTGCGAGATACTAGTTCACTCAGCTACGTTTAACTTCTCTGTGGCTCGTTCCAGGTGTGTTACTGGGCCCAGAGTTCCGGGGCGACTCTCTGAGGACCGAGTCCATTTCCTCCTCTCCGTCTCCTGTGCTGCCGTCCACACCTATGCCAGCCGCCACCCACTCTAAGACAGGAAGTCGGGACAGCTGCACCCAGACAGATAAGGGCCAGGAGATGAGTAAGCCCAGCACGCCAGCACTACAGAGTGTAGCCAACAACCGCATCAGCAGCCCCAGTCCCGTGTACATCCCCGACCGCATCGCAGGTAATGTATACATACTGTTATACACATGCTGTACACCTGGCCCAACTCATGCTGTACCTATTTAGAGCGTGTGGTTGGGATATAATCCTCCTGGGTGATTAGACAATAAAGATAATTATTGAAATCAAACATCAGTATTAATGTAAATGTATGCTGAAGGTATTTTTAGTAAAATTCTAATGTCTGTTTCTCAGTCTAACACCAGGCAGTTGCTATTTGGGAACACTAGGTGGTGATGTGCGTCTTTCACTTGCTAGACAGGAAGGGAGAAGTCCAGCCATTCACCCACTCATCATCCCAATCCAGCATCACTGCAGTTACAAAGATTAAAAATAGACCACTGCTTAATGTCTCTAAGCAAGAAGGCACAGATCTTATTTCCTGTTAAAGCTGTCAGACATTGAATACTTAAATATTTCTTTCCTTATTCATTTTTATCAGCGTTACAAATGAATGTAATGGTCAGTAGTCTAGTCTATTGGGCTTGAGGTACAGCAGTTAATAGTTATTCTGGTATTTTGTTAGTTTTGGTAACGTCCTCTTTTAATAGTGGTTCTACAGATGCTTTGTAAATGTCCACATTGGCTATTAACTAACATTCAACTAAATATACATATATATCGTTGCTGTCCTATTGGAAACAAGTATCTCTAAAATGGTACTTTTACAGCAGAGGACAAAATTTTGACACAGTGTAAATAGGGCTGGGTGATAAAACGATAACGATAATTATCGCAAAATAATGTTTCCTCGATAGAACTATAGAACTATAGAAGTAGTCGATAGAAAGTCGATAGAATTAAGTTCCGTTCGTATTTTGAGAGACAGCACGAATAGCCAATGAGAACAAGAATAGTGCCGCCCCAAACCAATCTATATATGTATGTGTGTGTGTGTTTAATTTATTTGAAACACAGTTGTGTAATGTTCTATGGTTCATTTGTCTATTTTCTGATAGAAAATAAATCAGAGGATAAAAAACAATTTAACATTTTTTTTTTTCATTTTAATATCTTCACTTTTCACTTAAAGTAAAAAGGCAGTAGTGATTTGATTAATATTGTGATATATATAGACATTGACTGATATGGAAAAAATGACAATTGTAGAGTAGAAAAATAAAAATCACCACATATAAAGATACTAGGATATATTATATGCAGCTGGACCCCAAGTTTAATACATTAGACTCTAAACACTAAACTTACCAGAAGAAGAACTTCTATGTGAAACCTTAACCTAATCCATTTAATCACAATTAAGTAAGACAGTTATTGAATCACATTAATCTTTATTATAAATGATATGGAAGAATATGAGGTAAGATGTCTTCACCGAATCGCCCAGTCCCTACATTATGGTTTACATCTTTAGTGTACTGGTCTGAGACTTGGGTACACTGGCTCCCCAGTGGCAGTGCAGTTAGTCACAAGTGATATTTTGATAAGTATGTATGTCCAAGGGTTGAGCCATCAGCTGTAGTTCGATGTTTTTTGTTGTTCCTGCAGATGTTCCAGTGTTCCACAGTAGCACTCTAGAGAGAAGAGCCCCCGTACAGTCTCTCCCTCAGCAACCCCTGCCTCAACCACTGCCACAGCAGGACGTGGACACAGAGATGGTGGAAATCCTTATCTGAACTGTGTTATACATACATACATACATACATACATACATACATACATACATACAAGCAACAGGTGAAGGATTCCTCTCTTCCACGATATGCTCTTCTACTAGCAACTCTTTACTTGGGGACACTAAAGGTGTGTTGAAATGCACTACATGTTTAGTGATGTTTTATGTCTTGTACAGAACAAAAGCCTCAGTATACAATGTCAGTTATGAATAACTAACTTTTGTACAGTATTCTCTGGCGGCCTTTTCTTCCTCCAGAGTTTAGGACCAAATGTATTGGCAACCGATTTTTGCATTTATTGCACTACTTTTTATTTTGTTCTCCATTTTAGCTTCCAATGTTATTTGACTAGGTTATGTTTTGTGTAGTGCACATATACCAATGTTACAATCTTGGCACTTGAGTATACGATGGTATGAAAACTAGCGGAATAGTCGTTACATGTAAATACTGTATCTAAATACTGTAAGACACATGTAAGATAGAACTGAATGTGTATGGCCTTGGGAACTAAAACAGGCACTGTGATTGTAGGAATGAAGAGAACTGGCCCGTCCATGCTGTGCCCATGAATGTGTTCTTTCATATCAACTGTTGCATGGTTGGTCAAGGGTCACAGAACATTATCCAAAACTTCATTTGACTTAAAAATCAGACTTCTACAGTGATGCTGCTTAACTTTCAGTTTCAAAGACGCCGTCTTTGGGTTTAAATAAGTAAATACTGTGACTGGGCAGTTATTGCAGTGAGTGATATGTTTCAGCGGGCAACAAAACTATTAACAACTAACAGACGCAGTACGTAGCTTTTTGTTTCTTCAGCAACCATGTGGGAAGTGAGATCCAGTGGAAAAGATGATTCTTTGATTCAGAAGGGTCAAAGTTCTGGCCTAAGGAGAAGCTGAAATGAATGGAATTGGCTTCTGAACTATCAAACAATTTATAAAAGCTGAAAAGATAATTTAAAACCATCAACTTAACAGAATCTCTGTGATCAGAGATTGTAAACGGTCAAGAGTAGCACTCAAGATTATGTTTAATAGTGAAAATACACAATGCAACAGGAAGACTAAACAGGTGTGTAGCTATAATAAACATGTTAGTGTGACTAATCTGAGAAAAAGGCTTTAATTTGCTAGGGAGCATGGAGACTCTATAGCAGTGGAGAAAAGTCATGTGGTCTGAAGAGTCCAGACTGACTCTATTCTAGAGCGAAAGGCTTGTCAGGGTAAGAGGGGAAGAACATAAAGCAATGTACCATCATGCATAGTGCCCACTGCACAAGACTCTGAAGGCAGTGATATGATTTGGGTTTGCTTTGATTGGTCAGGTCTAGACTCAGCACCATTATGTTGGAATAAAATGAAGAAAGCTCAATGACCAGGCTTTGGATTTGAGCAATCACACGTCCCTTCCCTGTTGTACGAGTGACCACACTCTCTTTTGGGTAAAACGAGCCCGTCTGTAATGGTGCCAACTTAAAAATACTAGTGGCAACACATCAAAAAGCTCCTGTGTGGCACTTTCCACAAAAAAAGCCCAGTGTATGTGTATAGAGGCTAGTCGACAGTTCTAACATTGAACGTAGTGAATGTTGATGCTGCATTGGAAAGGTAGAACATAGTGCTTTCATCCATCCCATCAATGGATTTTTTTCTTCCCTGATGGCACAGACATATTCCAGGACGTGTTTGAGAAAATTGTGTATTGTGAAAGAGTGGTTGAGGGAGCGTGAGGAATCATGACTTGGCCAACAAGGTCCCGATTAAAAGTCTTAGGGGTGAGTGGTTCGACTTTCCTAATGCCAATACAAGACCTTGGCCTAAAATAAATACAACTTTGGACGGAAATATATGCCGCAGCCAACGTGCGCCGTAATTAAAGCCTAAGACGGCACATGGAGACACTAAAGTTAGATTTTTTTGTTGTTGTTGTTTGGTCAGTTTAATACACTACGGAGGCTGTTAAAACAAAAGACTGAAAACAGTAACCACATAGAATTTGGTGACGTTCGCCTGATAACATAACGGAAAAAATATGCCCAGTCTGTATTTACAGTACGACTAAAATAAATACAATAAATACAATAAAAAATGATGCACTAGCTCTTCTCAAGAGAAAACAAAACTAAACAACTAGAACTTCTAACGCAGTTTGAATGGGATTTTGGCGAATGTTCTGTAAAGCTTCGTAAACACAGCAATGGCAGCTACTAAAGAACACATTTGTTCGGGGGAAGCATAGACGGGTCTGCTGGACCAACAGGATGCTCTGTGGTCCGGAATCTTACATTGCTGTGTATGCAAAAAGTCAAATGACCCAACTGGTTTTGGGTTTGTTAGTAAGTGTGTGATGTGAGAAAATTCTGGGTTGGGTTTTGTCTTTTTTTTTTTTTCTTTTTCTTTCTTTCTTTTCATCTTAAACGAGCACTACGAAGTGTCACCGCGCCTTTCACGAAACGCACCACACCTCTTGATGTGGTGGACGTTGTGGGGTCACTTAATATGTCATGCTTTGCAAAGTCTCTTGCCATTTCAGTCTCTTCTACATAACAGTTACTATGAGTACACTGGTTGTAGCCGGAGTTGTGTTGTGTATGAGAGATGGAGGTGTATTTCACAGTGTTCTCTTACCTTCTCAGTTTTCCCAGGAACGAGTAATAGACATTGAGCTTTAGACCAAAGGTTACAGAACGGTTACAAAAAGGATTGCATGGCTGAAAGCGACACGGGGGACGTTAGATTATCCTTGCGTTGTTTTAATATCTCAGACTATTCGCAACTGAGCTTTGCATTCATTGCATGCCATTGTTTGCCAGATGCGAGCAGTGCTTCGATACTGAATCAGTATTGTTTTGTGCATACAGAAATAATGCATTTGCATGTGCTTTGATGACGTGCTAAAGTCTGCACTTCTTTAAAAAAAAAAAGTTAATATCCGTTTTTTGTTTTGTTTTTTGAAACCATGACTTATACAGGACCAAAGAAACACGACACTTTGGTCAACGTCAAGTGTTCTAGATTCAAGATTTCCTACATAAAACATACCATCAGTGTTCCATCTTTTATTTGGTTTTCAGATTTTAGATTGCAGAACTGACCATTCAGACATTTCATCAACATTTTGAAATACCTCTTTCTCTTATTGTGCAAAGTAACTCAAAGCAAATTGAGAGTTTATTTTTGATAGCCTGAAATAGTGCCTTGAATCTGCATTGAATCTTTTTTTCACTTAAAATGGGCCCAGACCCAAATTAAACTTAATCCTAGTCTAAAACCACTTTCTTTGTGGTAAATTATAATTTTTCACTCTAGACTGGACCTAACTGTAAGTCCAGTGCACCAGCTCTGAATTGACCTGATTCTCAAACCTGTTTTACCTAAACATGACTACAGCAACAGTGTGTATTATTGAATTCCATCTAATTCAAGTAGGTTTAGTTTTATGGATTGAAGACTTCAGCAAGTAACTGAGCAGTAAAGGGGCCCTTCAGATACATTTACAGCCCCCTTGTCTGTATTACTCAACTGGTACTTGACATTTCCTGCACAGATCTGCCCGTCAATTTACGGTGTCTTTTGAGCACAAGTGTTCTCTTCTCTTTAAATCTGAACACAGGTAACCATTCCAGCACGATTGAAACGACCACTGATGAAATATGCCTCAAAGCTGGCATTTTGGAAAAAGAAAAAAAAAACCAGTCTCCTTTTAGAACTTAAACACTAAAACGTTTCCAGCATTGTTCTCAGTATTTTGGGCACAGAAACAGGACAATGGACCTTAGAGCTGTTGACTGAATCTTGGGTGGGACCAGTGACTGTAAACTAAGCACAGTTACGACTGTACAGTATGTTATTTTTTATTTTTTAGCAACAAACAAGAACCACATCAGTGTTGCTTTCTTCAAGCAAGGTGCCTTACTTCTGTAACATTTCAAAATCTTCAAATCCTCTTTGTTTTAAACGTTTGATGAAACTGTAAACACAGCAGGCCTACAGTAAACAATCTAACCTTGACATTAGCTGCTACCACCTTTAATGGTGGAGGTGTAGAAAAATATAAAAAGTGTATTAAAAGAATACTTGCATTAAGCCATCAGCCATTTCCCCCTATACTCCCACCCAGGATTCAATCAGCGTTGTCTGTCTTTAAGGTCTTGCTAGGTTTGTTACTCAAAACGATGTTACGTTGAGCTTCAAAAGGAGAATGTGTTCTAGTCCAGCTCAGGACAATCTAGGAAAATGTGTTTTATTTTTCCTGTTGGTCTTGAATTTTGTACAGCATCTAGCCTTGTTTTTAGCCCAGAGATGGCTAATTTGTTTCCTACTCCCAATGAGGAATGTTCCCCTTCATTCTTTTTGTAGTATTTTTCATCACAAAGTGTGTACTCTAGTTGCTGCTTGACAATGTTATTACTGTACAATCATGATTCATTTTTAATTCAATTGTATTCTCTTTAATCAAATTTTATTATTATTTTTTATTTTATTTTTACAAAATTCATCTCATGCAGTTGTCCTTTTTGCGGTTTGACATTTCTTTTTATTTGGTTTATACTCCAGAACGTTCCAAAATAACAATCTTTTTCTTGACAAAATTTAATTTAATTTTTCAATAAATAAATATACCGAGCAGCTGATTGTTCTGTTGTTGTTTTTTTCTTTATCTTTTTACCTGAACATCTCTTGCATGTACTTATGGAAGGAAGACATGCAACAAAGTCCAAGATGATGTTTTCTTACTAAACTAGGTTAAATAGGCTCTACATTACATTTCAAACACAGTCTCAACAAGCTGAACAATTAAAAAAAAAGGTAAACTTCATGCATGGATATAAAAGCAGTAGTGAGACAAAGATACAAACATACTTAACAAGTCCTTCAGCTTATTTATGATGTCTGCTTCATCATGGTCACATACGTTATGAAGCACTTACAGACTATAAGTGTCAGATATCATATATACAGGATCTGACAAAAGTTCAAAAGTTGAATACAAAATAAATCATTCCTTACATTCACTGTCCAGCCTGGTTTGTAAGAATCAGAACAGGTCACCCTCATGCTGCATAGGAATAGTGGGCAATGCTTTAAGAGGAGTTTCACCAGTTTAACAGTTACGGTGTAATACAGTCATTTGGTGTTGGGAACTGGAATCGGAATTGTTCACCAATGCAGTAACAAGAACCTCTGAAGAGTTTAAAGCTGCTAAAAGATCCCCTACAGAAAGTTATTGCATTACAAATACACTGCCTAATGCCTGATACCCCTGTTTTATGTTTTGCCCTAAACCTTTTTTTATAAAAACTATATATGGCAGATATGGTCTATGTAGTCAAACTAGTACCCAACAAACAGAACATTATTGATATTACATATTGCCGCTGTCCAATGAAAAATAAGGATCTCCAAAATTGCAACTTTACAGCAGAATAGAAAAACATACTATACTTTCAATGAACCAGATTTTTTCCCAAGCTGTTTTGGAGCAATTGGTCCATTCATCATAATTTTTCCACATAATGTAAACAAAAATTTGGCATGTTTAAATGATATAAAAAACCCAAAATCAACAAAAATCGAGATACATGTTTTCCATTGGACAGCGACGATATAAACGCATGTGGTGGTTTTGGGTCGTAAATGAAAATGTCCATACTTTTCCATTGTGGATGGTTCTTATCACCACTGCAGTAAAGAAATCAGAGCTGGACAGTTTCTTTACAATTAATCATTTCACTAAAGGTCACTCTGATTAAGTCATTGACTGAATTATACAGAAACTGTATGACTTCTTAATTGGATATGAGGGCTTCTGTGTTGACTGTTGGAGTGGAGAGTTGGGAATACTTGTCATTTTCCTCAAAGTAATGTTTTCCTAGTGGTTATAAACAGAAAAAAGCTTAACTCGCTCTTCTGCACCTCTCACAGCTCTATGCTGTGTTTGGTATACGTGCTTGGCTTTTAGTAGCAGGACTGCTTGCCTGAACCCTGTTGGAGAGGATGTGGAAGATGTTAAGCGGCCAGAGGTCTGCAGGGTTATCTCCGCATCCACAGCCAGCCGTTGAGCAGGCAGGCAGACAACAGGAGAGAGAAAAGCACCAGTTCGTTGTGCCTGCGTTCAGCATTCTGCCTCTCCAGCCCCGCTATCCTCCTGCTCATCTTCACCACCTGCCAAAGCAATGTGAGGAACGGACTCAGAGTTGTTCGAAGGCATGTGAGCTGATGAGTTCATTTCTTGGCTACTGCCGTCAGCACATCTGAGTCAGAATGAGACGGTAGCGCCCTCTTCTGGTTACTTTGTGAAGCACTAGAGTAAAAATAAGCCTTACGCTCTCTTTCCATAAACAGTGGTCAAGGTTCACTATTGTACAACACATACACAGCTCCTCAAAAGTTTTGAGGGACACTTCTGAACTTCAGTAAATGCTTGATTTTCACAGGTTTATTCTTAGCCTAAATGTATTTGGATCAATCACAAAAGGCATGTGTGGTGTCTGAAGTTTGGAACTGGAGGCTAATGTAGCCAAGACATAATGGAATCTTACAAAGGCTGATTAGCATTGTGCACACTAGTAATCTCAAAATTACTTGTCAGTGTGGTTTCAAAACAAGTTTGTTTGGTATATTGTATATGCAATGGTATATCTTCCATTCATATAACACTTTATGTAACAAAAAAACCTACATAAGATTGTTAACACTCAACAGTTATCTTCTATTTTTTTTGACATGCATATATATTGGACAGTTTTCTAGGGATGTAACGATACACTCTACTCACAAGGCAGTGCGATTCACGATGCTGGTCTAATGATACGATTTTTGTGTCAAACTGAACACAAATTATGACCTGCAAAATTTCCTTTTATTATTTCTCTACAAAATGCTGTATTTTGCTTTCTATTTGCTTAACTTTTCATCAAATTCACCTTTCAGCTACTACTTTGTTATACTTTGAGAGGCTGTTCGTAGTGAGTGGTCAGTCACAAAACCAGGTAAAATAGCGTTCGGCCCATGTTCTGCCCCAAACTGTCAATACCGCCCCCTCTGAAAACTCGAGTGCAGAGAACAAAACATAAAAGATGTGCATGCAGATCTACTTTCTGTGCTTGTGAGTTTCCGTTTGCACTCACGAGTGAAAAATGTAAATAAGCGGAAGCAAGGATGTAGAATTAGCATGGACGGAAGTGATGTGTCCCCACCAATATCCAGTGATTATTGAATTGTCCCCACCAATAATTTGATCCCCTCCAAAAAAAAACAGATCGGTCAACATCTGATTAACCTAGAGGTGCAGAAAGGGTTAAATCATGTTCTCTACTCGAGTCATACAGTCAGTATATTGGCTTTGCTGCTCCCTTCTGTCACGTGAGACTCACGTGTAGCTACATTTGGTTGTCAGCAGCTCCAAAACATTCAAAGAAACAAGTAATTTAAAATCTATTTCCTTAATGAAATGAGTCCATCATAGTACTGTTAATAGCGCACGGCACACAGCAGGCTATCATCTGCAGTTATGATTAACAAGCCGTGATCCTACTTTTATTAATGCTAATGTATTAGAGATGTCAGTTGCACTATGGCTGAAGTGATGTTTAAGTCTTTAGATGTAAACTCACTGTTTACTGGTTTGAAACTGGCTAAAACGAGACTACACTACCGCTCAAAAGTTTGGGATCACAGTGAAATGTTCTTGTTTTCAATGGAGTATCTTCCTTCCTTAACACAACAATGAACTGACGGGTCTCTAAAGAAAGTTGTTTCTTTCTGGTCATTTTGAGTCGGTCAGCAAGCCATCAACTGCTGATGCTTCAGATACTAAACTAACCTAGAATGTTGTTCCCTTTTATACTCACTTATTAGTAGAATGTTTTTCAGCTGTGCATCACAATTGAGCAAAAGTGTCCTAACAACCAATTAGTCCAATAACATCCTTAACTTGGATTGTCGGCCGTACCAGGAGATTTAGACAGAGGACTGAGAATTGCTGATAATTGGACTATATGCAAAATAAGCCTCTATACAAAAATAGGCTTTAATATAAACATTTTTATGCTTTAAAAATCATCTGATACACTTACATTAATTGTGAAATGGACAATATTGTTTGTGAATTGCATGAAAATTGCATGAAATGAAATTCTAAGGTAATCCTAAACTTTTAAGCGGTAGTGTATGTCTTGTAGTTTGAGACATTAAGGAAGAGTTTTTTTGGGGGGGATTGTTAATTTGGTTTTGTGGACAACAGTTGGGGGAGCGTGGTGTGACGACGTAGATTCATAGGTCCCCATTAATGTCAAGAGCAAATCTACACCCTCACATGAAATATTAAAACATGCAGGTTTATATTTTTCACCTCATGTTTTTGTGTGCCCTAGTTTGGACCCTGATGTGACGCCATACTAACGTGATGCACAGGCGTCAAACAAGCAAGGTAGACGGCATCAGCGCCCTCTGCTGTTTCAAAAGTATGTTGATTCATTTTATATCTCAATCGATTTCAGCCGTGGCATATTTGCATCTCGCGATGTATCGATACATCCCTACAGTTTTCCAGACTATTGTTAAAAGTACATACTGACCATGGTTTGGTCCAGAGGAGGTTTAGACACCTGAAAGAAGAGTGCTCCTGTTTTCCTCTAAATTAACTTTCCTTTAATGTGTTCAGTCATTTCAACAACACGTTCGTTGTAGTGAGAGCATTTCTAAAAGCAAACTTTTGGGGGGCAGTCTATCAGTACTAATCAACATTAGTCCAATATAATATCACTGCCAGACCAAAACTTTAAGATCAACATAATAAAATCAACAAATCAGGACTGAAGTTAGAAGAAAAAGATTTCTGTTGGTCATTTCACTGCAAAATCTTAAAACAGGGCAAAGAGTAACTAAAAATAAACTTTAAAAAAAAAAAAAAAAAAACAGACCTGTCTGCGAAGCACAATGAATTCGACCGCAGTTCCCGTGTCCTCCTCAGGACTGAGCCAGGACTCCTGCATGGTGCTGAGATGAGCAAACAGGAGAGACATACTTAAGTTCAGAACAGAGCTCTTCCTTAATACTGATCACTGCACTGCTCCAAACTTCCACTCAACTTTCTGTCGTGACTAGAGAAGCACACAGTTCACGTGAGGATGACATCATCACCACCATACGAGATCAAAGACCAGAGAATGAAGGTAAGACCAAAACAGACAGTAAGAGAAGCTTCATAAAATCTAGAAAACTTAAAGAAGATGATAAATCCTGTCTTATGCTGAACATCGTTATTAACCTGCCAAGACATGTTTGAAGTTTATGTAACTAATAACAGATAAAAGCTCAGACACAAATGTAGACTTTAGGAAGGCTGCTAATTTTCATTAAACCTCATCAAAGTATCTCCACATACATCCAAGTGTCTTAGGAAATATTAATGTATTAATAGATCTGTGGGAGCGCTCCATGGCACGGCCGTGTATAATTCATTATTTAATGTTAAAGTATTCTAAAGTATTACTCTGAAAGTAGTCCCAATTACTTTTAACCCTGAAATGTAAACTGTAAGAAAGGCAACTATATTAATAATCAGCTTTAAATGACTTCTGACAGCAAAACGTTTCCTATCACAGACATTGAACATTTACAATATCTAAATGAAAAAATATGTATTACTCAAGATTTAACATCAAAGTATTAGTCTGTTTCCTTGTAAACTGTGAGAAAGTCAAGCATATTAGTAATTAGCTTTAAATTACATCTGACAACAATATACAGAATGAAAAGAAAATGAAGGAAATCAAACTAACAACACAAAAAAACATTACTTATAGATTTAGCTTGTGTTGTCGTAATGGGAATTTGGTCACTTCAATTGGAAAAACTGAAAAATGGTGCTAAAAATTTAATTCAAATGAAAATATTACAATTTTGAATTATCTGAAGATCATACGTTTCCTATGTTTAACCATTTTTTATTTATTTATTAGTTCTTGGTATTTATATTGTTTGTGATTAATCATACTGCTGTTTAAGCCATGTCAAAGGCAGAGGATAGGCAAACATGTAATATCACAATACTTTAGGAAGTATTTTCACAATAATAATCAAACCATCCACAATCTGTTTTTGCACTAAATGCAGTTTAACCAGACTAATGAAGCTTACAGCTGATATGTGTTTTTAACAATGATGATATCTGCAATATGGTCAGAAAAGCATATTATGACATACTGCAATGTAAATTTTAATGATTGTCCAGTTCTACATAACACTGTCAGATAGTGTTGACAATCAAAATGTGCAGGCATGCAGCTTACAAAGTGCTAACTGGTGGCTTTATTACCTTCTATCTCTTGTTTAGCTACATTAGCCTCACACCTGAAGACACCAAATACAACTACATTTCTACATTTCAGAAAAACAACAACAGCAAAATGCAAATTCCTCTAAATTCATCTACATATTAAACATATGCAACCAAAAGCTTCCATCACCTTTTTCTGGTCTGATCGGTGTGGACCTCGACTGACTGAGGTGGGGGGTTTTCTGGAAAACCGAACCTTCAAATACAAAAGACAGACCAGGAACCACAGGAATGGGCGTTCATTAAACTCGCATTGAGCTAGAATCTCTTCCAAGCCAGTCACAAGAGTGCTCTACAAGCTCGAGCAAGCAATGCAATGGGCTCACTAGCTAACTAAGCTACAGAGTCAACAGGCACAGCAAAAGCAGTGATCAAACCCAGAGCAAGCGGAGAAGAGCGCAGCAAACAAAAGCATTAATGGAGTCTAAACAGGAGCCGAGCTCAAAAACAGGGTTCATGATGCTTTAGGTTCCCCATTGAGATCCCATCACATGCGCAGTACTAATTAAACACACGCAGTATTAATTAAACATTTACTTTTGATAGTTACTGCTCGAGCTGGTCCAGCTCTGAAAAACAGGGGCATCACAACAAGCTCATCAACCCATGTTAGCAGCCACAGCAGCCAGTGGGGGTGGGGCTTAAGTGAGTGAGGGGCTTGGGAAAGGGAAGGATCTGGGTGGGGGGGGGTTTCACCTGGAAGAGTATTTTTGGGTGACAGTCAGGAGGATTTTCTTTGATGCCTGCTGGCCCAGCTGCCTGGCCGCCTGCAGCATGCTCTGTGGGGACAGCAGGCTGGGTGGGCCGCTGGGGAACTGCAGGGGCTCAGGCAGGGGTGGGTCTGGGGCTACAGGGGGCGCCCTTCCAGCACGGCGGCTATTGAAGGCGGGCCGGAAGCAGGACAAACAAAGAGGAGCACCACTGTTATTTAATTCCACATTATACCCTATTTCGTGAACTTGCTTCTAAGAACCACAGCACTGCAGAGTTTAGCTATTACCTGTAGCAACACATCTAATCCCACTCATGATCATCAGTTGATGAGCTGGGTCAGGTGTGCTGGGGGAATAGCCAACACTGTGCTGGGCAGTGGATCCCCAGGAAGCAGAAGTAACAAGCACTGACATAATACTACAGAAATGATAACACAGGTGTTCAACTTAAGCCCTGGAGGGCTGTAGTTCAGCACAGTCTGGTGGTCTGCTCAATCACAACTACTATTTAACTATAATTGGGTTATTATTGCCCTTTTCTATTATTTTCAAATGTTTTAACTAGTAACATAATGTGTATGTTGCTATCACATATGTATGTTTGCCTTAACAATAACACATTTAGAACAAATCTATAAACTTGCTGCTTTGGAAATTAGATTTTCCAATGAAAGAGTATTGAGTACAGAACAGAACATAGTTTACAAGATGATATTTTTTACAACTATATAACATGTAGTACGTTTGCTTGTTCTTTGTCTTCCCTTTGGTACCCACTCCAATATTCAGAATGTTATAACATTACTTTAATGACTACTTTAATAAATACTGTGTCCAGTGCATTAGACTTCTATGTGAAATTTCATATGTACTTACCTCACTAATCTAAATAACCACAATAGCTACTGTAACCAGTAATAACACATCACTGTTTTGCTCTTCAGAGCTTTTATGTTCAAGGACAGGAGCAACATTCATCTATGGACACCTTTGACCTATCTGATTGCAGTTTGTTTTCTAGGTTCTGATGAGTGAAAACACGCAGGTGTGATCACTTCTGCATGTTTATTTCATAACAGAAAGTCAAATCTTTAGTAAATGTCCAATATACAATCAACTGTACCATACCAGCAGGGCTGAACTGTGCACTTCATGTTTGGAGTTTAAACCAGAAATGTAATTGCATCTGTAAGTAGGACGATAGGACCCAGAGTAGTCATCTTAACCCAGGATAATCAGCTCAAGGAGAGCTGTGCATGTTCAGTAAAAAAAAAAAACCCAGTCTGATTCAGTACCGCACAAACCTAAACTGAGTAAATACTTCCATTATAACAAGCCTGCGTTTGAACTTATGAACTGACCTCAGGTAATTAACTGAGGAGTTGATTCAGGTGTGTTTGAACAGAGAACTCACTAGACTGTGTAGCTCTTAAGGCTGGTTATCGTTCAGAGGCTTTTGAAACAATACCTAAACTTGGATACAGATGACTAAACAATCCTTTTTAAAGCCTTATACAGTAAAATGCCAGTTTAAACCAATCTGTTTGGGAACAACGATGGTTTATTGGCTCAGTGCTGCTAATAAAACCAACAACACTTTAAAAATTTGGTATTGAATGACATGGAATTCTTCTATACTCTGTAGCTTTCTCCAATACAACAAACAAACTAAATTTTGATAGGCAGCGCTGCAACAAAGCAGATAGAGGTTCAATAAATGGAAATTACTGCTACAATGCACACACATTGGTTGATCAAGCTCAATTGTTCAAGAGTAAATTAAAAAAAAGAGCTTGAATACCAAAAATTAATTTAATGAATCAAACTTAGAATTTATATATTGCATTTGACAAACCCAAGGTCGCTTTACTGATTAAAAAAACTTAAAAAAACCTTTTAAAACTAAAACTGAAACTAAAATGAAAATGAAAACAAAAATAAAGAACTTAATTAAAATCTAAACAAATGAAAATGCCTGTTAGAATTGGCTAAATCACGCCCTCTGCTGGTAACCAGGCTCACTAACTGTGAAACCTTCACCACTCTGTGGTGAATATTGAACTCATATTGAATTCTGCACTTCAGTGGTCCTGGTGAGTAGCAGCTTTCCAACAAAGACCCTATAACGTAACTATAAAACTTGAAACTTTTTAGAAGCTCAGAAACCGATGTAAAGGGATTTCTCAAACAGGCCGACTGCTACAATAAGCTTACTCACACAGAAGGAGAATGTAGTGCTTGTTTGGAGTGTGTGGGGGTTCCAGGTGGGGTTCGACCAAACGTCTGGTCACTATACGATCTGCGTAGTGGACTCTGTAGGTAATACAGCAGACTGTTAAAACAAGTTACAGTCTCTTCACCTTTACAGTGCATTACTAGTACACTAGGACACCTGGCCTGAACAATGAGGTTGTCATCTTAAACCTGGAATACAATAGAAAACCAGTAGACAAACAACAGCAAGCAAACACTGTCAGCATTACACACAATGCTTATCAGCTGCCACTACAGCAGGTTATTGTCTCCAGACATTCTTGCCTGTAAATTACAAACCAACAACAAAGGGATCTTTATCTGGGTGGGGTCGGTTGTGTCATTGCCTCCAGAGATCTGAATTAAGACAAAGCGATGCTAAAGGGAGAGGTGCTAACATTTGCTAAGTGGGATTACCTGAACAGGCTCCCGCGTGTATCCCTCCTTATCCCAGGTTCCACGCTGCAGGTCCCACATAGATGAGGCACTATGCTTGGAGAAGAGAGGTCGTGGGCTGAGGTCAGGAGCGTCTGTCAACAGCAAAAACATTTCAGTACAATATCTACTGTAGAATCTATTACCTCTCAACGAGTTGATGTTATTACTAGAAAACATGTACTTCTTATTATGTTTTAATAATCACAACTTTAAGACACAAACACAACAGTTCTTATTCACCGGTGTTGTATAGGGTGAAACCTGATAAAATGTGTGATAAAAATGCAAAAATCTGCAAAAATGATTTATTCCAAGCTATTTTGGAGCATTTCTATTGGTCCATTCATCATGAAATTTTCACATATTATCAAGGGGATTTGTCGTCTACAAATAATGTTGGGGAAAAAAAAAAATATATATATATGGATTTTTTCCCCAATAGCCATGATATGTAATTTTGAGTAGAATATGTTATTGTTTTATTTGCTACAGTTAAATAATTAACAATATGTTCAATATGTTCAATATCATCAATAATATTAGCAACGGGAAAAACCTTTAATATGGCACTGCCTGTATTAATATGGCTGTAGTTATTATTTCACTCTGATGCACTTCTTGCTCCAAAGTCTACGTGTGAGGACAGTTATTGGTTCGTGATCCTGCTAAACCTGCTTTTCTTTTATTGGCTCACTATCGAAACTCTACTATGTATGAATAAGGGTGTGTTTCATGTAAATTTAACAGATATGAAAGCAAATTAGGGCATGTCCTTATATGCTAATAACAAGGTAATGACGAGGTAACAATAAGATAATGATAATGTTTGCTTCCACAAGTAAAACACTGAAGCCAATTCATTAAATGTACTGCTTGTTTTGACACATTTCTGAATCAAGCTCAGAAAGGTCTGTACATCGTTCAATGCGTTTCCATCTGCTGAACTGAGGCGCATGTAGATAAACAAAAGAAAACAGAAAAAATACAAACACTGGCATCTGAGTGGACAACCTGTAAAATCTACGCAGCATGAATCAAGTTTACAAATGCATTACAAATGAGACACCATTTCAATGTGTTCACCACTATTATTAGAATTATTATTGGGTTGAGAGTTTGCCAAACGCTAGCTAATAAGCTAACTCTGTTGCCTTTTATGCCAATGGCCACATCATCATATAATAGATCATATTTTAACTCTTGACAGAGAAAAACAAATGCTTTGTTTGATGCTACACATGATTCTATGTAAAGGTAGACACTCGTGTGAGTGCATGTGCAGAACAGTGTAGTTTCATTTAAGACAATAAGAGCACCATTTATATTACATAGCAGGTGAGATTAATAATGAGCCAAATTATTATGATTTAGAGTAACATAAAACAAACAATTACACGATCATGGCTGGGACAACGGCACCACTGGTCTGATAGATGAACAGGGATGACAAATGAGCTAACCTGGAATCGTATACTCACTTACACATCATATTTAGTTCAGTTCTTGTTTTTGAACATGCGGGATAAGACTTGTTATGTCTTGTTATGTTGGTTCACTAAACCCTGCAATAATGAAGTGTGTCTGGTGCTGACTCTTAAATATATAACACAAAATAACCAGATACATAATTCTAAACCTGGGCATATCAGTTTTGTTTTATTTTTAATATCTTAATAACATACATTCTGTACCAGTGACATACCGCTCATTTGTCCTGTACACACCTTTAGAGGGCAGCAGTAAGTAATGTGTGTATATTTTGAGCTTTGTCTGTCACAGCTAGAAAACAAGATAGCTAATCAGCCAGTTTGCCAACTTTTGGCTTCTACTTGACATGAAAAACAAATTCTTTCATTGGCCAATTCTAATTTTGGTATTATTTTTAAAATACAAGCAATAAATAAATGTAACTATAATGAAACTGCTTGCACTGTGGTGAAAAAATCATTGAGTTTTATATATATATATATAAATCTAATCTTCAGCTAATTTTTACACCACAAGTATCTACATACCAGCTACACAAAGTCAAACGGCTTCGGAAAAATCAGTCCTGACCAAAGAATTACAAACTAAACTGCTTGAAATATTTTAAAAGGTAGCAAACTTGTAATTCACTAGTGTGCTCTTGTCTTACCTGTTAAGGCCAGTCTGTCAGGCACATGCATGCTGTAGACAGGAAGCAGATCCTCAGGCCTTGTTTCCTCAGCCAGGCCGCCGTGGCCGACCCTTAGCCGATTTGGCACTCGCATCTTCTGGCTGATGACCTCTGTGAAGTATGGATCGCCATCGCGGACAAGCGAACCCTCTCCCAAATACGCTGGAGCAGCCATAATATATCCTGGAAACTAATAATGAGATTTTATTTGTATCTCACATTTTATAGGGTATTATCACACAGCAGCGTTACAGAAATCAGGGCACAGACCCAGAGTGACCACGCCGCATTGACAGGAAAAATAAAAAAAAGAAGAAATACTAAACCAAGACTCAAAACGAGAGCTCTTTATACTCTGGGGTGTAACTGTGCTGAAATAGGTTGAATTTAACAGAATTCTCAGAATAAACGTCGGCTGGTTATTAAGTACTTCACTTTTTTTTTTTACTTCTGTATAACTTAGTAGTTGAGGTGTAAAAAAGTAATTCAGGGTGGGTTGAGGTGAAGTGGTGCACTGTAAAGAAAATTCTTTACAATGGTGTTAACAGAAACCAATGGCGGCAATACCTACATCTCAAACATAGCCACTGTATTTGTTGTCCAAAACGGGCTGTGAGCCTACATGTTTTCTAGGTTTTAATATGAAATGTGTATAATGGCAATATACTGGTAAAAAAAAGTGTTTTTCTTAAATATTATTTTGTTTTACAGCACACTGTATGTAACTTTCCACCATCAGAGTATAATGTAAGCATAAAACAATGTTAAATTAATTTTGTTTGTAAGGAAGGGGAATTACACCCAAAATTTCTAAATGATTCTGTCCTTGGGATGTGAACCAAAGCATTCAGAGTGATTTGATGCAAAGTGATTCACTGCAGAGAAACTTACAGATGTCTTTACAGTGGTGGTGATATGAACCAGGGGTCACCCACCTGTGAACCCACTGAGTCTTAATATGTAATGCTGATGATGGTAAAACATGGACAAATCTGCTTTTGGGGAATACTGCAATAGCTTGCAAGTACCCCTCTGCCCTGAATGGATTAATAATGTCAGAACTGTCAAAACTGTCACAAACAATATCTCAGACATGATTATATTGACAGTGAGTATATTGTCACTGTCTGAAGAAAAACATGGAATAAAACCTCATTACATTTACTTACATTTAGGGTACATTTTGGTTGCTCCTGTAAAATTGCTTTTTTAAAGATCCTTGTTTTTCTTTGGACAGCAACGATATTCATAACCATTTCATGCAACAATGTTGTGTGAAGGAGCTTTTAGAGACTCAGAACTCTCCAGACGTCTGGTTCCTATCACCAACACTACCAACACTATCTCTATCTACAGTAGGTTTCTCTAGAACGAAGCATTTCACACAAGACCACTCTGAATTTAATTAAACACCATTTAATTATGTGGGATTGAAAATCGATTTTCTTTAAGAGGTCGCTCCTCGGACGTCTGGTTCCCATCACCACCACTGTGAACAATCCAGACTCAGCACATTTCCGTAGTTGCTCTAATAGTAACGGTGTAGAAATGTTTAAAAACGAGTTTTACACCAATCCAAAACATACAGAGTTTCTGTCACCCTCTCAGAAGCTCGGTAAACAGATCCAACATCAGGGATTAGCTGGTAACTTTCAGTTAGTTTACGTGAACTGCGGATTAGAGCCTTTAAAGCCGAGCAGGCCAAATGACACGCCACAGTATGTCAGAGCCACAACAACAAATGCTATTAGACGAGGTCGTGACTGGTCAGCCAGTCGGACTAACGTTCATATAAAAGATTAACAGTGAAGTTGCTAAAGCAGAAAGCAGCTTACACGGGTGTCCGGCCTGCGCTGTTGTGACAGGTTAGCTAGTCAGTTGTCCGGTGAGCTGACAGAAAACAGAAAACTTCTCGAAGCTGTATACATAGGGTTACCGTAAAACTCAGACTCGCTGTTGGGTTTGCTGGAAAGGCTCAACTGCTTGCTTTCTGAAGTTAGCTGCCATTTAAGGCGAAACGGCGAATTCGAATAACTTAAGTCTTTCTTCAGGTTTACGCGTTCATAACAATCTGGCTAGCTAACATTAGACTTCATAAATTATTCATACCCGCTACGTACTTATGTGCGTAACGACATATTTGTGAATTAGCCAACATGTCGTTCGTTAATAAGGGATTCGGGTTCATGTTCCTGACAGAGCTGTCAATGAGAGAGTCACCATTGAAAACTGACACTAAGTCTTACTCTGTACACTCTAGCGCAGCAGTATAAACAGTTCAAGTTAACTGTGATATCAGATTATAGAGGTAGTAGCGTACGCAAGAACCAACAAGTTATTCAGCTTGCGTAACGAGTAAGTTAAAGTATTTTAGTTCACGTTACTTAACTCGACTTCTGTATTAACACAGCTCGAAGGAAGGACAGACTGACACTGGGCAAAAACAAACTAGCAAGCAGCACCAAACTCTTAACGCTACCAGTGAAACTTAATACATACTTATTACAAACTTCCCGACAGCAAAGCACAGTTTACTACAACACTAGATTTCTATCCCACATAAACAGCCCGCAGCTGAACTTCTCCAAATTACTTCAACATTCAACAAACCTCCTTCCACTTCACAGCCGGCCGACGACGCAGGACAGCGCGTCACGTGATAGGCGTGCTGACTGGGGGGAAGTGGGCGGGACCGCGCGTCCAACAACCAATCAGAAGTCAGGGAAAAAATAACGCGAAAAACTAGTTAAAACTTGTGCGTGCTAATAAATAATTTTATTGTATTATAGTCACTAGAATATAATAGGACATCGTTTCTACTTTTTTATAAATTAATTAAAAATGTTTTATCTTAAATCTCAAAGCTGCTACGACTGTCGCCTTCATAGAATAATACTACATGACTAACATTTATTTTTTTTATTTATGTATCCCTTTTCTCTACAATTATTGTGTTGTCCATATGTAATCATCCTGACAGTATTGCAATACAGCTCTCCATGTTATTAATCCCAATATTTTTCCCGAGTAGGCGGTAAAATATCCGGTAACTTGGACTCGAAACACCCTTTTTAGAGATTGAGACCCTAGTCATGACTCTGCGAACACAGTTACGTTGTGACAACGTTGTGAAACCGTACTGTTTTGGTGCCCACAACGTTATCACAACGTTAAAATGTAATTCATTACAAAATTGTGACAACGTTGTCAGTACGTTGACACAACATTCCATTATATCTGCACGGAACTCCATGAAATTTTGCCAGCAGATACAAATAACACCGTAAAACAACGTTATTTAGTAATGACGTTATAACAACTCAGTTGATTATCTTAAACCTGACCGTCAGATTTTTGAGACTATGTAAGAACCAAACAATACAGACTAATGACATGAGACTAAAGGACAATGTGACCTCACTCAATTGTATTAATATTAATTGTTAATATCTATGAGACATACTTGGATTTGGGACATATCCCTGTTAAAAACTTCTACATATTAAGGGCGATTATCTTATACACTAATGTAATTTGCAGAGTTGAAAAAGCGCCATCTACAGGCGCTTTAAACCACTGGTTTATTTAAGGTGGAACGGAAAACGCCAGCTTCAGCCTGGCTGTGTCAGCCTTGTTCTGACAACGTAAAAAGCACCACATTTGAAAATGTTAGCTATAGGTTGTAAGTAAGTAGACAACGTTGTGGCAACGTTGTTTGTTTGCCTTTCAACAGAATTAGTATTACGTGGATACATTTGAGTACTTACCGACCACCTCCGTGATTCCTGTATGAATCTGCCATGTCCGAGTTACTACAAGACCCTCCTTATTCAGAGTAAAATACCTAGAATAATCACCAAACTCGCTCCTCATTAATCATAATTCCACTCAAACTCAAAATAAAACCAGCTAAAATAAATCTTGTGCGGCATATACTTAAATGAACCCACATTGCTAGCTTAATGCTAACGTAATTAAGGGAAACTACAGAGTCAGGCCGTCAAATCCCTGTTTTGGTGCCCATAACATTGAAATGTAATTCCTGTGTGACAAGATTATATGACAGTGCTGTGACAACATAGTGGCAACGTTGTCAGTACGTTGCCATAACCTTCTATAATCCGTCATGCGCTCCATTATATCTGCATAGAATTGCATGGAATTCAGTTAAATTGCCAACAGGTAGTCAGAATACATGGCAACACTATTTAATAGTGAAGTTGTGACAACACTGTGACAACCTTGTTCAAACCATGTAAAAAGCAACACCTTTAGAAAGTAGGAAAAGTTGAGACAGACCTCCCGCTCAAATCAGGTTATGGGCTGTAATGTAAACTAGCAGTACAAAACAAAACTAATAGAGAATCACCAATACTGCATTAGCGTCGTTGGGTCATTTATAATCTATGTCCACTGTACCTGAACACAAACAATACATTAAAAAGATGCATTTGCTTCATCTTGAGTCCCTTCAGTCTCCCAGCATCAAGCTGGTACAATAACCTACTGAAGTGTCCTATCTGGACATTTATTTAATTGAACTCTCCAGGTCAGCAAATTAGTAGTGAAATAGTGTACTTAAAATATTTCATAATATTCTGGGGGTTTTTTAGTCCTGCTTTACACATAGCACTGTGCTCTGACCACTGATCTAGTTATGTTAGCCTGGTCACTCTAGCCTGAGCCCCAACCAGGACATGGCAGGAGAACAAAGCGTTTCTCATTTGTTGTAAGTTCAACCAACTACTCAGAAACTCTCTGGCACATCCATTTATACAGGTTTGTTCAAAATGCAAATCCAGAAACAGTTTTCAACTTTCTCTGTTTTGCTGTTGTTGTCTTCCCCCCTCTAAAAATGTGGGAAAGTTTCCCCCTAAAAAGGAGTGTGGCGAATAAAGCCTACTAGGAATGACATACTGAAGATCTGAAGAACATAAAACATCTTCAAATAGAGCAAAACACTTGACTTTTGGTCACATGGGGCTATGGATGAACAAATGTATGGACAAAGCAATTAACACGTGAATGAAGCAACAGGCAAACAATATCAGTGTATGGACAAACGAATAAACAAGCAACAGACTGTGTTACCTTTTGCTTTGCAAAGGTTCTCACAAACTGCTTCAGTTAAGAAATGCGTACACAAGCATTACCCAAGATTTGGACCTCCCAGTTTACATGGAAAAGAGAGAAATATGGTAAAATACAGCACATATTCATTCAACATTGGGCAGGTCATTTATAACACTTGCTTTGTACATGTATATTGTGGACCACAGATTTAAAATGCCACCACTTTTGACCAAGTGCAAAAAAATTCTGTAATTTTTTCTTATTGTGCTGAACATTTATTAATTAATTAAAAAACAGTCATACAAATCAAGGAGCAGTTCACTCGTTTAATATTCGCGAAGAATACAGTGCTTTCACGAACAGGAACTTTTGGCACTTAGAAACAGGTTGTTATGACAGTGTGAAAAGGGGGCAGGGGCAAATACAGGTATATATATTTACCAACCAAAACAAGAACATCAGCAGTAACCCTGGCCATTTGTGCAAATAGGGTCTAATGACCTTAGAATTCAATAAGAGTGACGTGACAGGAGGCAAAGGATGGCATAAACGTACCTTGTGTAATATTAATTAACAAGTCCCACCTATTTTCTTTTTTCGTTTTAGAGGGTCTATTTAACAGACGCTAGTCTACTGATCCCAGTCCACTGTGGAATGACAAGTAAACATAAAAAGAGAGAGAAAGAAAAAGTAAATATTAAGATGATGCAATTGTTCTGGATTTTCAGGTCTGCTAGCTCACATGTGCTATAAAGCATCTGCAACCACACTGATATGTTATATAAGCGTAATGTCACATTGGTTACAGGTGGGGTTATATGATATCTGTTTTTAAGCCAGTCTGACTGGAAGCTCTACAAAGAGGTAAACTTGAGCGAGCGAGCGAGAGAGAGAGAGAGAGAGAGAGAGAGAGAGAGAAAGAGAGGGTAATAGAGAGAGAGAGAGAGATTTTGGGAAGACTCCAACATTTTTCTGCGTTTTTTCAAGTCACCAAAACTGGTAAAAGCAAAAGAACGCGCTATGGCCTGATGATCGTCTTCGTTTTCTTTGGATGAGCTTCTTCACTGACCAGCTAATGCTATCATAAGCCCTCTGTATGTGAAGCAGTCTGTTAGAAACTAATAGAAACGGCTAGGTGAGTAAGCTAAAGCTATTCAAAAGATAAAGGAATGAATATTCATGCATCAGCTGGTGAGCACTATATACTTAAATATAAAGTCCTCTGAATACATAGATACATGGCTATGCAAAAATAGTATGTCTATGTGGAACGGGCGATGCCAAAATATGACGGGTGGTACATTTTATACAAGGTCACGCGTACACAATTACACATCTCGTCTTTTCATATTACATAAATATGTATTACAATTTCACCAGCGCGTACACTGATTAAAAAAGTGTTTAAATAGGTGTAACCAGCACATTAAGATACAAGATATATAGAGCTTCAGTAAAAATGTAGACATAATTTTAAGTCTTAAAAAATAAGACATTAATAAAAATGAAAAAAAACAAAAAAAACAAAAACAAAACTGAATTATCCGTCATGCAGTTTAGGCTGAGCAGAAGAACAAAGGTGCACATAAGTTCCGCCATTTGATCCATGACAAACAACATGTTTAACTTGTGAAAGGGATCGTTGTGGCTCTGGTGGCACATTCTAGGTAGTTAGGTGGCAATACACAAACACACGCACTGGCACACTCACTCGCACACCCATTCTCATCCTCAAACGAACACTGCGCAGGTTACAGACTACACGCACAATGGTGTTACATTAGAAGCCTATGTGTAGCTCTTTATTCACAACCCACTACTCCTTTCATTAGCCTTAATGTGACCTTATCCACACCCTGGGAGGCAGTTGCCATTAACTGCGTCCATTCGCTTGTTGCTGTTTCAACAGAGAAGCCAAAAACTGATCTTAGATCAGCACATTTCAGCTATCGAGGCAGTCGACGTACCACTAGGGCTTGGTGCTTTGTCAGTGTAGTATGTGTTACGCCACAGCATTCCTACATCAGTCATTTCAGAGGCTCAGGTCACATGAGCAATCCAAACGGCAGCGTCCTTACAGTCTGAACCATTATTTCCTTCATGCTGGAGACCAGAAGAAGTGCTACGACTCAACCTTCACAGGCTATGCTTTCTCACAAAGTCAAGCCCTGTGCATCCAGCCAGTTGTATCCTCTTTTGCTTGACGCCACGTTGATGCGAGGCTTCTTAATAAGCCTCAAGAGTATCTTTCCTGAAATCTTTGGATTTGGAGTCCAGCCCAAGTGCTCCAAGCAACGCCAATCACCAGGCTAGAGGTTTAAGCCCCCACATAAGTCTGGTATGGACCTACAGTGATCAGCATGGAATGCTACATCATCTCGACACTAGCTTCGCCGCTGGATCAGTTACAACACTTCTGCTCATCGTTTTGGGGCTCTATTAGCTTTGGTGTGTATCTAGTTACGTCTTTGCCGCACTGCCTCTAAAACCATCGCAATACATTTACCGGCCCAATGTTTTCTTTTAGGCTCTATTAGCTTCAGTGCGCATCTTCTGCTACTCCTCAATGCTGAGGAACGCCTTCAAACACGTGGCCCCACTGGAGTGCTGATTTAACGCGTAAGCCCACAAACCCTACATTTCCCCTCATTGGCTGGCAGTGAGAGAGTATTTACATATTTACCGTAAAAGGCGGCAGTTCACTGGCTTAAACCTGAGCTGGAGAACACTATTCAGGCGCACGTTGACGGATGGGCAGTTCGGCCGACTCGTTAAAAGAGTCAGCGTGAGGAACGGAACGAGGTGAGGACAAGCAGCATTATACTACAGTTTAGCACCCGGTGAGGTCAAAAAGCCACGTAACGCTTTATACAAATTCACACAGTTTGTTCATTTTTTAAGCTATCGTAAAAAAGAGTAACAAAGGCTGTAAACAGTCAGAGAGCGGAGGGAAGAGAGGAAAAAAAAAAAAAGAAAACGAAAAAGAAAGGAGAACCGGAGGGGTCATTCAGGGTCTGGAATGTTACATTACCCAGTAATTGTGCTCTCAGTGGGTTGTGAGTTTTTTTTGTGTAGTGTCTTGGAAAGGGCACGTTATTGGGAGCAGGATCTTGGAAGATCGGCAGCAATACTGCTGAATAGAGAGACGGACTGAGTGACTATTGATCGTTACATGTGATTAAGGCCTGTATCGAATTTCGCATTCAGGCGGACAGAGGACTGATGTGTGCTGAATAAAGATGTGCAGCAAAGCGCTCGGGCTCTGCCGGTCCTTCCTGCCTGCAAGCGCTTCGATCCAGCAGTATGTTTTTCATACGATAGCATTTAGCATACCCCACTGCTGGATCGTGGGTGTGCCATATTATTTGCATATTATATTAAAGACGTTTGGAGCCGCTCTATTTCTTTACGCCCGTTCCTTCTTACGTTGCTCTACTAATTGTAAGGATATTTGGTCTGAGGGGGACTATGTTGGTGTTGGAGGACAACACTTCCCCGGTGGACCTAGCCTACTCAGTGAGACGGCACACAGTGATCTGAAACCCCTTTAAGCGTTAGCTATCAGGTTCAGGTGACCAGCCCCCAGGTTGCTTCTACAGTTTGCAGAACGTTTCCTCCACTTCCCTCTAAAGCAGTGCCTTTCTGAGGACTGAAGCTGAAGCAGTGGGTATGGTGCAGGGGTGAAGCAGTGCGGAGCGGAGATGGCAGATGAGGTTCTGGAAGATTGTGGGAAAGAACACCGACGAGTCCCGTCCACGAAGCACGTCTGCTCTTCGGTACAACTTTTCATTACGCCGATGACCACGTTGGGTAATAGTGCCGCACACACACGTCCATTGACAACTTTGGGCGGCAGCCTGGGGCGACTCGAGAGGTCAAAAACGTGGCCGGGCGGCTGGCTAGCCAGTCCGAGCGAGACGCGCATTAAAAACGAGCGCTCGGGTTCAAGTGCTTCCCCAAACTGACCATGACTGGCGGTTCCGAGTCTCCTCTCCGCTCACTTTTCTTTAACGATCTCCTCGTATTTGGGGGGAGGGTCGCTGTAAGGGGCTGTGGTCTCATCGCTGCTGCTCTCCAAGTGGCCTGTCACTTCCTCGTAGGAGGGAGGAGGCGTGGCCCCAGACAGACGCGACGCCACAGACACGGACGAATCCTGGACGTAGAGGCCTCGGCCGTTTGGCGCCTGACTGGCATGATTGGAGTGGGTGTCCTGGCTGGCCGTGGCTGCGCCCCCTCTGTCTCCCCCGCCTCCGCCACTGACCACCACGCTGGGCCTGTCGTGGGAGCTGTCTGTGTGGGAGGGGCCGTCGCGGTGCACGAGGATTCTGGGAAGGCTGCGGGCATTGCGGTTGGCCAGGTAGCGGTTCTGCGTATAGGCCGGACGCCGGCGCGTGGCCTTCTGCAGCTGGCAGCGCCAGATGAGGAAGAGCGCGATGATGATGAGGAGGGCCACGCCCAGCAGCGGGACCACCATGTATACGGTGTCCGCCCGCTCCGACCGCGATTCGGTGTTGCTGTTCACTGTGTAGACACTGCGCGTCTTCCAGAACTCCATCTGCAATTGAGAGTCGGATGAGTTTTTCGTCAGGCTTGATTCTTTTTCAGTTATTAATTAATTAAGGTTTTCAGACTGAGAGATTAAAGTGTGGGCCCACGTGCAGGTTCTTAGAATTAAAACAATACATTTGCTGGGTGAGTTTAATTGTAACTTAATTATACCACACGATAGTCTCTCCTCACCCCAACAAAGAACGCAATTATTTTAATTCGTAGGTGAAACTACTCTTAGTCCGTCATTTACTTACTAATCACTTACACTGTGAACTACAGAAACACGGGCCGATTTAAACCCCCATTAAAACTCTTACTGTTTTTTCCTTGTTCTCAAACACCTCATTGGCCTCCTCAAAACTGCAGCTCTCTTCCACGCACTCCCTCTCGATGTTGCCCTGCCGAAACTCCTCCAGGAAGCCATTGGCCCGTGGAAACCGCTTGAGGAGAGTGTTTGCATCCTTACCATCTAGGAATGCTGTGTAACAGAGAAAAAAGAGAGAGAGAGAGCGGAACAGAGAAACAGAGTCAGCGACAGAGAGAAGTCTGTGCCGAGGGCAATGGTGATGCCACAGCTAGAGACAAGCAGAAGGAATCGCTCTGAGTTTATCAGAGTGTTCAAGACAGCGCTGTGTCATTGCCTCTGTGTCTGTGTCTTTGTTTTTGGACGTTTGCAGGACTAAGATGTCGGAGAAAAACAGGGCTAACTTACAGAAGGGCTCCTTCCATAAGCAGGACTCTAACTGCAAGGCCAAAACTGTTTATTGTTGTTGCTACTGAGGTCCTGGTTGGGGTTAAATTGAGATTTAAGCCTCTCACAATCATGAACATTTCGCTGACTATTAACTGCCATATAAATAACTAGCATTAAAAATGTTATTGGCTTTATTGGTTTTGTTGATTGTACACAGCTGTTACAAAGTGAATAGACTGGCTGATTAGCCATCTTTCTTCTCAGCTCCCAACAGATGACCAACAATACTCACCACTTAGTTATAAGAAAGTTATTAATTCATTTTTGCTGATCTATAGACTCACCACCGTATGGTTAGCTGGAGTAAGTTGTAATTATGACTTATTACGCATATGTACATATACACCGATCAGCCATAACATTAAAACCACCTCACTGTATCTACACACAGTGTCCATTTTATTAGATTCACTTCTCATGTAGGAGGACCTTGTAGTTCTACAATTACAGACTGTAGCCCATTTGATTTTGTCTTCACCCTCCAGTTCTTTAATGGTCAGGTATTATTGGGGTGGTGGATCATTCTCAGCACTGCAGTGACACTAACATGGTTGTAAGGTGTTAGTGTGTGTTGCGTGGATGTGACTGGATCAGATACAGCAGTGCTGCTGCTGGAGTGTTTAAACAACTCAGTATCACTGCTGGACTGAGAATAGTCCAACGTCCAGCCAACAGTGTCCTGTGGGCAGTGTCCCGTGACCACTGATGAAGGACTAAAGGACGACCAACAGAAGCTGTGCAGCAACAGATGAGCTATCGTCTCTGACTTACATCTACAAGGTGGATCTGCAAGGTAGGAGTGTCTAACAGAGTGGACAGTGAGTGGACGCCGTGTTTAAAAAAAACTCAAGCACAACATACACATACAAAACAGCACCACCATCAGTGTCAGCGCAGTGCTGAGAAAGATCCAGTTCAGCTGATAAACTAAGCAGATATCGTGAAAACAAGGTGGTGGTTATATTGATCTGGCTGATCGGTGTACATATGTACTTACACATAAACATGGATGGATGGATGGATGGATGGAATACAGTGGACATGTACATATGATCCTAAATATAACACTTTACTTTAAGGTCTTAAAATACCCTTAAAAGATTTGTGAGCAGTGCTATGCCACATACTTTCTAAAAAAAAATAAAAAAATAAAAAAATAAAAAAAAATTTCCCCTTCTAACCTTTGCTTGCATCACTTCTCCTCGCTTTCTCTTGAGCATCCATAACCCAATGAATATTTATGTGAGCTCTTTTATCTGTTTGAATAAGTGAGGCACAGGAGAGGCAGGTCAAAGTGACCCTGTTGGCCTTGACACAAGATACGAGCCTGCATACACCTTGAATTTACATGTGTCTCATATGTCTGCGTCGTATCTGTATATAGTCTGACCAGATTTCATTTCCACTTTCTACTAAAATGCATCCCCAGTGCTACAATCCCAGCATGAAATAATCGCAGAGAACGTGTGTAGCTTCAAGGTGTGATGGGCCTCTCTCCCAAACCCTGCGAGACTTCCTTTTAAAACACTGTACTGTTGAATGAGATTTTGCTTAAAGGTGCCATAGAATGCATTTATCCAGCATTTACATACACTTTTTTATCCAATCATTTGTCCCCAGAAAGCAATAAATAATTTAATGAGCTGTTCTCTGATTGGCTGGTTTACAGTGAGACACTGTGATGATCACGTAGAAGCAGCATGTAGAAATGAACACAGTGAGGAAAGTCAATGATCCTCTATTGATAGCTGGGTTTAAGATTTGAGAAACTGCCCGGAGTGAATCCTGCAGAGCAAACTAACAATTTTAATTTTTAATCCATGATGGTGCTTCACAAACTGTAGCTTTTAAGGTGGAACGGAGAATTTGATTTAAAAGCCGGACGTATAGGAAGATGATTTAACCGTGTTTAAAGAAAAACCTCAACCATGCCTGTTGACAGTACGGTTCCTTGAAAAAGGTATGAAACGCCGTGACTTCTTCTTTACAGCAGATTTTCCCATATAGTCCAATATTTAAAAAACTGCTCCTCTAATGTCATATCGTCGCAGTCCAATGAAAAACAAATATCTCAAAATTTGCAACTTTACAGGGTCGAACAAAAACCTACTTTACTTTCAATGCAAGTCAATGCAAGTCAATGGAACCATAATTTTTTCCTATTTTTTTTTGGAGCATTTCCATTGGTCCATTTATCATGAAATTTTCCCAAAATGTAAACTTCAATCGTCGTGTTCAAATGACATAGAAAACTAAAAATCGCCAAAAAATGGATACATGATACATGTTTTTTATTGGACAGTGACAATATGTAAAATTCTGGGGGGTGTGAATATTCATGTTAATTAATATTAAAATATTAAAGTCTATGATTTTGGAATCAGCTTATTTTACCAGTCTCAAGCAGGATTTGTATTATGTCGCTGTCTGAAGAAAAACTTTACGTAAACGTGGTCCATTCATCATGAAACTTTCACAAGATGTAAAGAGCAGCGTTCAAATGATATAGCAAAATGTAAAACAATAACAATAATAGAGATACATGTTTTTCAGTGTTTACTGCTCACAGTATGTTCGATATGTGTACTGATCTCTCCCTATTCAACTACAACAATGTAAAAACAGTTCTCCATCCTATGGCACCTTTACAGTCAACTTGCCATAAACCTATAAACCTACAACCTATTTAAAAGTCTGACTAGTGACTGGATCGCATAATGAAGAGACGTTTTCTGACAGGAACCGAAACGGACTGTGATGTGCATGAAGACGCTCACCTGCTGCCATGCTACCACTGGAGAACTCAATGTCGGGGTAGTCTGTGCTGGAGAAAAGGATAAAAGGTTATACGGGACAGGTTTCTACCTTTCTGTCTTTCTTTTCTGTTTTTCTAGTCTTACACAAACACATATCAGGTCATGTGAAGATCCGAAGTGCTACCACATGCGCCCCAATAACATGGTAGGGAGGAAAAAACACAGGCTCTTAAAAGAAACTTGTCCTTGAAGGACGGGACTTCACACAAACACAGGGTCAAACACCACGGTGAGCTCTGAAGCCACAGACAATAACACAGCAGTCCTGGCCTGTGAGCCTCAGCAGAGGAGGCTGAAGTTTGTGTTTCTAGACTCATGTGTGAGAGGATGTCCGCCTTTCATAGCTTTCTGCATCTCTCTCACATGAATATGCATGAGGAGGAGGGCGGGGGAGGAGGTTTCCATGGAGACGGAGCGGGGTAGATGTGCCATTAGCGTTCAAGGGCTAAATTTATATCTCTCCGCCGTATCAGTGCTGGAAGTACAACCGAGCCGGATTCACCAGTTGCAGCTGCTGCTTTTGCACTGAGGACGGAGAGGAAGACGTGATCTCTCACCTCCAGCAGCTAAACGAGCCGCGCTCGACGAGAACGAGGCGAGAAGACGGCTGTACATTCACCACTTGAACCAAGTCCACATCCTCCATTAGTGAAAGCCTATTGTTCAAATTTGCTCTAAGTGTGTCAAAGACCGAGTGTTGAAACAGACCGAGGAGCATCTGGCCGCGTCTCACACGTCCTACAAGCCACCCCGCTGCCATAAAGGCGAATCAAATATTAATCAAGGCAGCCCAAAGGAGCAGACTCAGAAAAACTCCTTCAAGGCTGAGCGCTGTTACACATTCCGCTCGGGCTTCGTTTCTCTGGTTTGTTTTCCTTCATAGATGGTAATCAATGAACAATAGAAATAACGCTACACGTGCGGCCCACAGCTCTAACTTGAAGATAAAACATTTTTATAAAGTCCTACCTTCCGCGCCGTTACGACCGCTGATCCATTTCGCCCCTGTTTCCACAGAGGGAGCATCCACATGAGTCACGGAGAGCGTCTGACTGACAGGCGGACTGGCCAATAGGAGCCGGGGGCTTCCCCTGCTCAGCCAATGAAATCGCTTCTGATTATTTTGGACACGCAAAGTCATGCCTCTGGAATGAAAAATAAATAACCGTCCTGGGTAGTGTAGTCCGCGCGTAGGCAAAGCGGGAGACACTTTTAGCTCTTTTTAGGAAACAGCAGCGCAGTTTTTCTTTAGCGTGTGTGCTGTTCTGTTAACGAACCTGATTTACACGATAACGATACGTGTAATTTTTATTTCGCTAACTGTAAGATACCGGCGTGCCTCTTGCCTTGCCACACCTTACGCTAAAAGACTACATTTCCCTGCTTCCGCTCCTCTCGTTCAACCCCCTTCGTTGGATTTATTAGGTCAGTGTTGTACTGATTTGTGGCATTTTTGTGTGTCACCTGTAGTGGGAATAGTTTTGTCAGAAGCAGTCTAAGCATACAGCACTGAATGTAAAAAGAGATCACTGAGTATGTATCCAGCTTACGCAGTAAATACAGCGCTGTGGATAATCAGAGACCACCATTTCTTATTAAACTTACACACAACAGCCATTAAAGGAGCAATATGTAAGATTTTTACGTTACAAATTTTCAACAGAAACTTCAACAGAATGTGAAATACATAACAGTTTCAAAGGTCTGTCAAAGATATCCATGTGTTGTGTTGCAGAGATATCGACTTAAGTTATCACGCTAACCAGCTAACCCCTGGCCCGTGTCGTTACTTTATACCTGAAAAGGTGAGCATGAGTCAAGTGTTGAGTTTGCGTCTGTTCAATGTGAGCAAATAAAGAAGCAGTGCTGCTCTGATTGCATTTTGTTGCATCTTGCAAGTCATGTTAAAGGTCCTGCTCCCGGTTAGATCATTTAATGGAAGGCAGCCAATGAAAGAAGAATAAACATGGACAGGAAGAATAAAAGAGGGATGATGGCTGAAGCTTTTGGTTAGTGACCATGATAACAACAGTCACTGCTCGCTCTTAGCCACAAACCACTTCAGCAGCAAACAAACCAAACAAAACATTAAAAAAGGATATAAATAGAAACAATGCTAAGAGTTCACATTAGTGTTTCTGGAGATGCTCTTGCTGAGTACAGGAATGAAGTTTGATGCTAAACTTGCAACATTTCTTTTAGATTATTTACAGTGTCAATGCTTACATAGAGAGGTATGTTGAGTTTCTTATTATAGAGGTGGATACCCCAACTTTTAATGGATATGCTGCCCTCTTTTGTTTGGAGTGTAATTTCTACAGGTCTTGTCATCTTACAGATTGCTCCTTTAAGGTTACTTGCATAAAGAAGTAGAAAAACCTAGAAATCTAAGTGAAAAAAGAAGGAATTTTTAACTGGAGGTTAAAAATTTTATAAAAATGTAGAGAAAACATCAATGCCACTGAAAATGTTTGGGATTATCTTGATTGTGAGAGGCAGAAAATGCAAACAATGTCTAAGACTAAACTTTCCTGTGGATTTCTGTGGAAAAAAATGAAAGTAGATCACCAGGATAGAATGGACGTTTGTGTAATTTGTGTATACCAATACTGCAAAAACTATGTACATGTTGAGGTTTCTGTGTAAACATGTTTTTTGATTTTAACTCAATGGTCATTTTGACTGGATATGAAGTAAAATAGTTTTACACAGTACTGCATACATACATACATATATACACAGCAACCATATATGTACATGTTAATGCAAACATATACAATAGGGCTAACACTATATATTTTTTAAATATACCTTTTTATTACTTTGCATCCATCTGTGCATAATCTGCAGCTGTGTTATAACCAACAACAGCAGAGGCATCTGTGACCTGTGTCACTAGGGGAGAGCTAAATCTTTAACCTCTGACATCCTCCACAAGGCATTGCGGCTCTCTATCAGATTTTCTAGGCCTAAAAGCAGGCAGACATGGAACAGGCCCTCTCAGGGCAAGCAGAGAGAGCTGGCTGACATCAAAGGGAGCATTACCAGCATTTAAAAAGAAAAAAAAAGGTGTTGCTCATTAAACCCCCCCCCCAACCCCCACCCGAAAAAAAAAGAGGAACTCACTTTCATTGTTTTATATATAGTTTATTCTGTGTCCAATGCACAAAAGTACAAAAATAAGACATAAATATATATATAGATATGTACAACATAAATTAGGGACAGGGGAATAAAATACAGATCTCGTGTACAAAACAAAACTGAGACCCTGAGATGGCTTGGGAACAACACATTCATCCCAATGTGGGATTGCATGCCATTATTCAATTCCCAGAGGAATTTACAATTAGGAAGACTTTCTGTTCGGAACTTGTTGGCATTACATGGAATTTCTGATTTGGAAAAGAAAATAGACACCCATGCAGGCTGTGGCAGGCATGCATATCAAAATATTTGTTCAGTGAAGACACTGGGTATACTCCCAGTCTGTATCTGAGGATGTGATCGTTCTTGTGAATGTTTGGAGTATTCCAGAGGCTGCAGTCGTGGCATGTGTGAATTTAGTTGTAGGTGGAGAAATGGCTCTGGGGTTTGAGGCACTCTTTTTCATCACTGTCCTCCTCCTCCTCCCAGTCGTCCTGCTCCTCTTCCTCATCCTCGCTATCTGACTCATCGTAGAAGCTGATGGTTGCCTGGACGGGGAAGTTTCTCAGCAGAGCCTCACCGTCGCTGTAGAGGTAGTCATATGACTTGGACTTTGGCCAGAAGAGTCTGTGATAAAAAGAGAACAAATATTTAAAATGGCATTCCCTTTGAGTTGGAAACAGGCTTTAGTGTTTTTTTTCCCCACTTTGGCCCCAAGCACAAGTTCTCGTTCACAAACTGGGAGTTAACATCTTGAAATTGAAGCTGCCTCACTTCGGCAGGATATCTAACTATAGATTACAGCTAAGCAGACCAGAAAACCCAACCAAAACAAAAAAGAGTACTGACCTGACAGGGTGCTGGAAAGACTGAGTTTTGCCATCTGCTGTGGTGTTACCCGGCCCTGTTGGTCTGGTGTAAGGCTGTAAAGAGAGAAAAGAGGTGTAAGGCCACACTTGCAAAACACAAAATGAGCAAAAGCATCCAACACAGCTTCCTGTCTAGTGTTTATAGGGTGACATCAGCGCCAGCTCCGTGGCCGTATAGCGCCTTGGGCAGGATGCAATAGCTGTGACTTGGTGGGTGTCAGGCTAAGGGTGGGAAACTGGCCCAAACACGCTCCCCAGAGCCAGAGGTGTCTACTTCAATCTTGGCAGGCACGCTCTACCTCTCTGGAAGCTATTCTCCCTACACCTCCGTGCCGGGTGCCAAACTTGCTTTGCATCAGACAGTGGTGCCATATGGCAGAGTGTCTCAGCGTTACAGTTGCTCTCTCTGCCTTGGCGCTGAGTGGCTCGGTGTCAACAAAACAGCCTGACAGTCACACCTCCTGCTCTAGCATACTGTTGCTAATGCGCACCACATGCCTGTCTGTCTCTTTCAAGCTCCCTGCTGGCTCCAAGGACTCTTTTGAAAACATCGTATGCACTAATCAAGCTATTCATTTGCGTTCACCTATGAGGCTTAGTGTTGATATTAATTCTTGTTAAACCAACACATGAATGAAAGCGTTCATGTAGGTCAGGGATAACTGTTTAGAGGTCCTACTACTAAACAAAACTGAATCTACTAGTAAAACGACAGCAAATGGTTTTAATATGACAGAATTCTACTTACACAGGCCAGCTTGTTCCTCCTGCATCCATCCTGGTTGGTGATGATCCAGGGTCTCCACAGGGCAGCACGGCTGAAAGAAGGCAAGAGAAACATGGTTAGATCCACTGAAGACTGAGATTCTAGTGAAGATTGTAGCCTGAGGGCAACGTCTTAAAACAAGACCCCTACTTCTACATAATTAAACTGTTGAGATGTAAACAAAGTCATTTAGAGTGGTTTGGTCCATTGCTCCAAATTGTTCCCAGTGGTGGTGATGGGAGTCTGAATTAGAGTTTTCAAAGTCAGGACTACCATGTACCATCATCAACGTTACACATTAAAACTAAAATGTTTGCATAGTAAACACCGGGACCCTTATTTACAATTATGACCAGTGTAAAGAAATCTGAGTCGACAAGTTTCTCTTCAATGAACCATTTCACGTCTAAGCACCCTGAATGACTCTGTTTACATCTCAAGGACTGAATTATTCAGAAAACTTTGAAAAAATGGTGGAATTCCCCTTTAACGTTACACCAAAAAGCCCCGCAGGCTGTCTTGCTGTCTTGAACACGGTTTTATCTCAAGAGTGTGTTCACTTTTTTCACCTAATGTCCTGACACGATTAACTAACTAGCAAACTCGGCAGATGAAGAAGTGGCCGCTCTGTCTGGAAATGCTCGCGACGCGGAGCTTTGTGCTCACCTGCTCATGGGTGACGACTGCTGCACACCAGGCTGCCTCTCAGTCGAGAGGAAAGCTGAGGGGTTGACGAAAGGCGTCTGAGTGGCGACGAGGCAGGCAGAATTCATACTGCTGTCCTTCTCGTGTGATAGTCCGAAAGAGAAAACGAGGGAGTCGGTGCGGTAGGAGCGGTTATTTCCTCCAGTAGACAAGAAGAGTCGTCGAGCTGTGGTGAATGAATGAAGACGAGCGTCTCTCCGCGTTTATAAAGAGGCAGCGCGCGAGAAGGGCGTGGCCTGGAGAGGGGGGTGTGGCCCTGCTGGTCTTCGCACCCAAATGTCCAATCATGTGCCAAATGAGGTTCGGCTGCTGAGGCACATTTGGGTGTGAAGACTTCCCCAGTTGTATAAACAGCCACCGCAGCGTGAGGGTGAGAAATCTGGTACCGTGAGGTTATTGCAACAACACAGAGGGGCAAACTTAGACACCATCTGTGAGAAGGACGACGGGGGGCAATTGCAGGAGGCGGGGGGCATATGTGACGGGGTCAGTTAATAGGTTTCCAATACGCTGCACAGTATTGGATTGCTAAAGTCTATACGGATTTGACCCTATCCTATAATGTTATGGCTCAGTTTGATCCGTTTCTACTTTAAGACGACTGGTTAAATGGTGGTTACTCTCTTTGAAGAAAATGTACATTAAACAGTTGTTAAAATTGTGTATATATACCGTATGTTCTCGTAGTTCGTCTGACTAAATCTTCTTAGAATTTATAACAAAGATTTTGTGTTTTGACTTGACCCTTAACGTTTTTCTTTATACATTATGAATCTAAATTGTTTAAAAAGGCGGTTAAAATACATCTTATTGGATGTCATATTGCAGTCCACATGGGGGAAATGCGTGTTTTAATATGTTAGAAACATATTAAGAAATGTCAAAACGTGTCATTTAGACAATGTTCATGCTTTTTTTTATTATTTGATTTTATTTGTACAACTAGACTTCATTCTGATATGAAGCTCATATGGTGGAGAGATAAAATCGTGCCAATTGCAGCTTTATTCACACAGTACGTTAAAAAACAACAATACTGCATAATAAAACGCAGTAATTAAAACAGAAATCAAACTAAACGACTTAAACGAGTCACGCATAAATAAATATCTATATATATTTAGTCTACATGCAAAAGAAATGCAGTGTTTCGTTGGGTCCTGCGCGTCTGCTGATCTGGGACCTGCTCTCCTGGTGACAGATCGTGTCTCTGAGGTTGTGTCTCCGTTGAGACTGATCTCAGGTCAGTCCTCGCCTCGTGCTCGGTGTTTTTCTTAAAGCACGCGCTCGCACCCGAGCCCGTTAGGACAGGCGTTAAATATCTCACTACACGGCTTTAATGAGCCTCTAATGGGGGCTTGATGGACTTTGCGGCTCCATTTGGACGAGCAAATTTTGCAGGACAGCACCAAACTGACCTCCTGTAGGGCCAGCAAACTGACAAGCAGGCAAAAGGCACAAATGGACACACACACACAAGCACGCACACACACAAGCACGCACACACGTTATCATGTTAAACTGAACCAGCGAGAATCTCAATGTCCCACACAGTGATTTTCAGTTTTGTTCAGTTTGTCAGTGGAAGTCGTTATAAACTCACAGTGTATACTCTGATATAGTCATACTGCTGTAAGTACTGCATCAGTACTATAAGTGCTACTACAGGAAAGTATTGAAACTTATACCTGTAAAAATTATTTTCCTGATTTTTCATAAACTCCCTGATATGTTCTAATATAATCAGTAACAATCAGTGTTCTAATATCATAAACGACGCTCTCAGGAAGGCAAACCATTCAGACTGAGATTGTATCCTACAGAAGAATCCACACATGAGGATTTAATGCCCATCCATAGTTCATTTACACAGAATTAACTTTAACCTTTACAGTACCTAAACAGTAGTTTATACTGAACTGTAGTTTATACTGAACTGTAGTTTATACTGAACTGTAGTCTACACTGGACTGTGGTTTATACTGAACTGTAGTTTATACTGAACAGTAATTTATACTGAACTGTAGTTTATACTGAACTGTAGTCTACACTGGACTGTGGTTTATACTGAACTGTAGTTTATACTGAACTGTAATTTATACTGAACTGTAGTCTACACTGAACAGTAATTTATACTGAACTGTAGTTTTTACTGAACTGTAGTTTTTACTGAACTGTAGTTTATACTGAACTGTAGTTTACACTGAACTGTAGTTTTTACTGAACTGTAGTTTTTACTGAACTGTAGTTAATAATGAACTGTAGTCTACACTGAACTGTAGTTTACACTGAACTGTAGTTTTTACTGAACTGTAGTTAATAATGAACTGTAGTTTATACTGAACTGTAGTTTATACTGAACTGTAGTCTACACTGAACAGTAGTTTATACTGAACTGTAGTTTACACTGAACTGTAGTTTTTACTGAACTGTAGTTAATAATGAACTGTAGTTTATACTGAACTGTAGTTTATATTGAACTGTAGTCTACACTGAACAGTAATTTATACTGATCTGTAGTTTACACTGAACTGTAGTTTTTACTGAACTGTAGTTAATAATGAACTGTAGTTTATAATGAACTGTAGTTTATATTGAACTGTAGTCTACACTGAACAGTAATTTATACTGATCTGTAGTTTTTACTGAACTGTAGTTAATAATGAACTGTAGTTTATAATGAACTGTAGTTTATATTGAACTGTAGTCTACACTGAACAGTAATTTATACTGATCTGTAGTCTACACTGAACTGTAGTTTTTACTGAACTGTAGTTAATAATGAACTGTAGTTTATAATGAACTGTAGTTTATATTGAACTGTAGTCTACACTGAACAGTAATTTATACTGATCTGTAGTTTACACTGAACTGTAGTTTTTACTGAACTGTAGTTTTTACTGAACTGTAGTTAATAATGAACTGCAGTCTACACTGAACTGTAGTTAATACTGAACTGTAGTCTACACTGAACTGTAGTTAATACTGAACTGTAGTTTACACTGAACTGTAGTTTACACTGAACTGTAGTTTTTACTGAACTGTAGTTAATAATGAACTGTAGTCTACACTGAACTGTAGTTATTACTGAACTGTAGTTAATAATGAACTGTAGTCTACACTGAACTGTAGTTTTTACTGAACTGTAGTTAATAATGAACTGTAGTCTACACTGAACTGTAGTTTTTACTGAACTGTAATTAATAATGAACTGTAGTTAATAATGAACTGTAGTTTACACTGAACTGTAGTTTTTACTGAACTGTAATTAATAATGAACTGTAGTTAATAATGAACTGTAGTTAATAATGAACTGTAGTCTACACTGAACTGTAGTTAATACTGAACTGTAGTCTACACTGAACTGTAGTTAATACTGAACTGTAGTTTATACTGAACTGTAGTCTACACTGAACTGTAGTTTTTACTGAACTGTAGTTAATAATAACTGTAGTCTACACTGAACTGTAGTTTTTACTGAACTGTAATTAATAATGAACTGTAGTTAATAATGAACTGTAGTCTACACTGAACTGTAGTTTTTACTGAACTGTAATTAATAATGAACTGTAGTTAATAATGAACTGTAGTTAATAATGAACTGTAGTCTACACTGAACTGTAGTTTTTACTGAACTGTAATTAATAATGAACTGTAGTCTACACTGAACTGTAGTTTATACTGAACCATATTTAAGAATGAACTGTAGTTAATACTCAACTGTAGTTTACACTGAACTGTAGTTTATACTGTAGTTTATATTGTAATTTATACTGAACTGTAGTTTACACTGAAGTTAAACTGTAGTTTAAACTGAACTGTAGTTTATACTGAACTGTAGTTGATGTTAAACTGTAGGTTAAACTTAACTGTAGTTTACACTGAACTGTAGTTAATAATAAACTGTAGTCTACACTGAACTGTAGTTTTTACTGAACTGTAGTTTATGTTAAACTGTAGGTTAAACTTAACTGTAGTTTATACTGAACTGTAGTTTATGTTAAACTGTAGGTTAAACTTAACTGTAGTTTACACTGTAGTTGACACTGAACGGCCGTTAAGCACATTATCTGGAGCAAATGTCTAATCTGGAGAAGTAGATGGAATGAAAACAGAGGGAGGGCAGTTGTTTATTCTCTTCATTTGTGGCGGTCTCTGGGGGTAGTGTAGGTGAACCGTGGTGTGTTTGGCCATTTGCTAAGCTTTGGAAACCCCCAACACTGCCCTCCACACCCTCCACACCCAGCTCTCCCCCTGAGGGAGGAATGCGTGCATGATCAGCCTCGCTGTGTGTGTGTGTATTGCAGCAGTGTGGAGGAGAATCCACACCAACACAACAGCTTCAGCAACTATACTAACCAGCACCAGTACTGCAGCCTACAGTCCTTCAATCACTACCTCTCTCCATTTCTTTCTTTCTTTCTTTCTTTCTTTCTTTCTTTCTTTCTTTCTTTCTTTCTTTCTTTCTTATACGCTGCAGTCCACAGTCCTTTAGTTATTACTCTCTCTCTCTATTTCTACCTATCTTTCTTTCTTTCTTTCTTTCTTTCTTTCTTTCTTATACGCTGCAGTCCACAGTCCTTTAGTTATTACTCTCTCTCTCTATTTCTACCTATCTTTCTTTCTTTCTTTCTTTTCTTTCTTCTTTCTTATACGCTGCAGTCCACAGTCCTTTAGTTATTACTCTCTCTCTCTATTTCTACCTATCTTTCTTTCTTTCTTTCTTTCTTTCTTATACGCTGCAGTCCACAGTCCTTTAGTTATTACTCTCTCTCTCTATTTCTACCTATCTTTCTTTCTTTCTTTCTTTCTTTCTTATACGCTGCAGTCCACAGTCCTTTAGTTATTACTCTCTCTCTCTATTTCTACCTATCTTTCTTTCTTTCTTTCTTATACGCTGCAGTCCACAGTCCTTTAGTTATTACTCTCTCTCTCTATTTCTACCTATCTTTCTTTCTTTCTTTCTTTCTTTCTTTCTTTCTTATACGCTGCAGTCCACAGTCCTTTAGTTATTACTCTCTCTCTCTATTTCTACCTATCTTTCTTTCTTTCTTTCTTATACGCTGCAGTCCACAGTCCTTTAGTTATTACTCTCTCTCTCTATTTCTACCTATCTTTCTTTCTTATACGCTGCAGTCCACAGTCCTTTAGTTATTACTCTCTCTCTCTATTTCTACCTATCTTTCTTTCTTTCTTTCTTTCTTATACGCTGCAGTCCACAGTCCTTTAGTTATTACTCTCTCTCTCTATTTCTACCTATCTTTCTTTCTTTCTTTCTTTCTTATACGCTGCAGTCCACAGTCCTTTAGTTATTACTCTCTCTCTATTTCTACCTATCTTTCTTTCTTTCTTTCTTTCTTATACGCTGCAGTCCACAGTCCTTTAGTTATTACTCTCTCTCTCTATTTCTATCTATCTTTCTTTCTTATACGCTGCAGTCCACAGTCCTTTAGTTATTACTCTCTCTCACTTTTCCTTTCTTTCTTTCTTTCTTTCTTTCTTTCTTTCTTTCTTTCTTTCTTTCTTTCTTATGGTGCAGACTTCAGTCCTTTAATTAAATGTCTCTATCTCTTCTTTCTTTCTTTCTTTCTTTCTTTCTTTCTTATGGTGCAGACTTTAGTCCTTTAATTAAATGTCTCTGTCTCCTCTTTCTTTCTTTCTTTCTTTCTTTCTTTCTTTCTTTCTTTCTTTCTTTCTTTCTTTCTTATGGTGCAGACTTCAGTCCTTTAATTAAATGTCTCTGTCTCTTCTTTCTTTCTTTCTTTCTTTCTTTCTTTCTTTCTTTCTTTTTTCATTCTTTCTTTCTTTCTTTTTCACGGTGGAGCCATCAGTCCTTTAATTAAATGTCTCTCTCCATTTCTCTCACGTCTGTATTTCTTTCTCTCTTTCTTATGTTGTAGACTTTAGTCCTTTAGTGATTTTATTCTCTTTTTTCTTTTTCTCCCTTTCTCTTTCTTATACATAGCCGTATACAGACACTTTTCCATGACACTCTATATACTGTGAGCCACGTAACGAAAACAGACATCAAATCTAACCCGCTAGACTGACAGAGCAATGCTGTGGCCAGGACGTAACCCTTCCCTCAATCCAAGAGAGAGTCTCTGTGATTAATTGGATTGCAGAATTATGGCATTCGAAGTGTATTATTGGTGGAACTTATCAATGCTTAAGGGGAAATTCCTGTGATATTTCTCTCAAAAGACCAGCGATTATATCCCATCTTGGGAATGTTATGAAGATAAGGAGGAATTACTGTAAGGAACTGTTGACATATTGATAGAACTCTACTGGAAAACAGTGCGGAACACAATACCACCAACAATCTCCCAGACATTAGTAGAAAAGATATGTATATTTTCCCATAACAGGTCATTTATCCAGCGCTTTGCTCAGACTGACACTGAAAGTGATCAAGTAGAGATACAGCCACTGAAGAGTTCCCCTTATTTGGTTACAGTTACATTATGAGAATATCTTGGAGTTGGAAATAGCTATTTTTGTTCTACCACCATGTAATTAACTCAGCTCATTTCAAATAATCGTATGCTGATGTTATTGAGTTAGACCCAGATTTTTCTAGACTGGACAAATGCAGTGTGTTAATTAACTCACATCAGCTTGTCGACACTTCATTTGTCACGTGTTGATTCAGTTAACAGTAGCTTAATGGATTGGGCCATATATGGTGGGAATAGAGACAGACTATGAAGAAAGATTCATTTGCAGTAGTGTGTCTGTTTGTAGATGGTAAACTAGTAGAGCCAGTCACATTAGTCATTCACATTATAACCATTGCTGGTTCTTATATTTAAAACTAGTCATAATATATTTACAATATCAACATATATAATGATCCCCTTAGACTGACCCCAGACCCCAAACTAGTAGAGCCAGTCACATTAGTCATTCACATTATAACCATTGCTGGTTCTTATATTTAAAACTAGTCATAATATAATTACAATATCAATATATATAATAAACTCATTAGACTGACCCCAGTCCAGGGTCACTGTGTCCAGTGACCCTGCTGAACCGTGTCTTCTGTCTACTGCTGACCTTACAGTCACAGTCTCCAGCCTTCACACTTCTGCCCTCATTTTGGGGAGGTGTAGGAATGACACCAGCCCTCACACCTCCATCAGCACACTTCTCTCACCTCCTCTACTGACCCAGTCTCTCTACTGGCACCCAGTTACACCCCGTACCTGAAGCAGAGTCTGCAGAGCTGTTCCCACCGCAACACCTACACACTCTGACCTGGACTCAAACACTGACCTCCTACTGACCTGTACATACACTATTAGTTATCAACATGATTGGCACATGATTTGTTGAGGTAGTATATGAGAAAGCTTATTTTTAATGGTATTGATTTGTCTTTGCTATTTTCTTCCAATGTAATGATAGGAGTAAAAATAACCAGACATCTGCGTTAAGTGCACCTATCGCTGACACAGATACAATCAGATCTTCACAGCAATGTTACAACATCTAATGTAAAGCCCTCACAGAAGACTAGAGGCTGTTACTGCAGCAAAGTTGGAACAAACTCCCCATTAATGCCCTTAATTTCAGAAGGTATGATGGATGAACAGTTTTGAAAGGTATATTGTTCATATACAGGTTGAATGGTATAAACGGTGTATTGTTCATATACAGATTGAACGGTATAAACGGTATATTGTTCATATACAGGTTGAACGGTATAAACGGTGTATTGTTCATATACAGGTTGAATGGTATAAACGGTATATTGTTCATATACAGGTTGAATGGTATAAACGGTGTATTGTTCATATACAGGTTGAATGGTATAAACGGTGTATTGTTCATATACAGATTGAACGGTATAAACTGTGTATTGTTCATATACAGATTGAACGGTATAAACGGTGTATTGTTCATATACAGGTTGAATGGTATAAACGGTGTATTGTTCATATACAGGTTGAATGGTATAAACGGTGTATTGTTCATATACAGATTGAACGGTATAAACGGTGTATTGTTCATATACAGATTGAACGGTATAAACTGTGTATTGTTCATATACAGGTTGAACGGTATAAACGGTGTATTGTTCATATACAGGTTGAACGGTATAAACGGTGTATTGTTCATATACAGGTTGAATGGTATAAACGGTATATTGTTCATATACAGATTGAATGGTATAAACGGTGTATTGTTCATATACAGGTTGAACGGTATAAACGGTGTATTGTTCATATACAGGTTGAATGGTATAAACGGTGTATTGTTCATATACAGATTGAACGGTATAAACGGTGTATTGTTCATATACAGATTGAACGGTATAAACGGTGTATTGTTCATATACAGATTGAACGGTATAAACGGTGTATTGTTCATATACAGGTTGAATGGTATAAACGGTGTATTGTTCATATACAGGTTGAACGGTATAAACGGTGTATTGTTCATATACAGATTGAATGGTATAAACGGTATATTGTTCATATACAGATTGAATGGTATAAACGGTGTATTGTTCATATACAGGTTGAACGGTATAAACGGTGTATTGTTCATATACAGATTGAATGGTATAAACGGTGTATTGTTCATATACAGATTGAATGGTATAAACGGTGTATTGTTCATATACAGGTTAAATGGTATAAACGGTATATTGTTCATATACAGATTGAATGGTATAAACGGTATATTGTTCATATACAGGTTGAATGGTATAAACGGTGAATTATTCATATACAGGTTGAACGGTATAAACGGTATATTGTTCATATACAGGTTGAATGGTATAAACGGTATATTGTTCATATACAGGTTGAATGGTTTAAACGGTGAATTGTTCATATACAGGTTGAACGGTATAAACGGTGTATTGTTCATAAACAGGTTGAACGGTATAAACGGTGTATTGTTCATATACAGATTGAATGGTATGAACAGTGTATTGTTCATATACAGGTTGAATGGTATAAACGGTGTATTGTTCATATACAGGTTGAATGGTATAAACGGTGTATTGTTCATATACAGATTGAATGGTATAAACGGTGTATTGTTCATATACAGGTTGAATGGTATAAACGGTGTATTGTTCATATACAGGTTGAATGGTATAAACGGTGTATTGTTCATATACAGGTTGAATGGTATAAACGGTGTATTGTTCATATACAGGTTGAAGGGTATAAACGGTGTATTGTTCATATACAGGTTGAATGGTATAAACGGTGTATTGTTCATATACAGATTGAATGGTATAAACGGTGTATTGTTCATATACAGGTTGAATGGTATGAACGGTGTATTGTTCATATACAGATTGAACGGTATAAACAGTGTATTGTTCATATACAGGTTGAATGGTATAAACGGTGTATTGTTCATATACAGGTTGAACGGTATAAACGGTGTATTGTTCATATACAGGTTGAATGGTATAAACGGTGAATTGTTCATATACAGGTTGAATGGTATAAACGGTGTATTGTTCATATACAGGTTGAACGGTATAAACGGTGTATTGTTCATATACAGATTGAACGGTATAAACGGTGTATTGTTCATATACAGGTTGAATGGTATAAACGGTGTATTGTTCATATACAGATTGAACGGTATAAACGGTGTATTGTTCATATACAGGTTGAATGGTATAAACGGTATATTGTTCATATACAGATTGAACGGTATAAACGGTGTATTGTTCATATACAGGTTGAATGGTATAAACAGTGTATTGTTCATATACAGGTTGAATGGTATAAACGGTGTATTGTTCATATACAGGTTGAATGGTATAAACAGTGTATTGTTCATATAAAGGTTGAATGGTATAAACGGTGTATTGTTCATATACAGATTGAACGGTATAAACGGTGTATTGTTCATATACAGATTGAACGGTATAAACGGTGTATTGTTCATATACAGGTTGAATGGTATAAACGGTGTATTGTTCATATACAGATTGAACGGTATAAACGGTGTATTGTTCATATACAGGTTGAATGGTATAAACGGTGTATTGTTCATATACAGGTTGAATGGTATAAATGGTGTATTGTTCATATACAGGTTGAATGGTATAAACGGTGTATTGTTCATATACAGGTTGAATGGTATAAACGGTGTATTGTTCATATACAGGTTGAACGGTATAAACGGTATATTGTTCATATACAGGTTGAACGGTATAAACGGTGTATTGTTCATATACAGGTTGAACGGTATAAACGGTATATTGTTCATATACAGGTTGAACGGTATAAACGGTATATTGTTCATATACAGGTTGAATGGTATAAACGGTGTATTGTTCATATACAGGTTGAATGGTATAAACAGTGTATTGTTCATATAAAGGTTGAATGGTATAAACGGTATATTGTTCATATACAGGTTGCTAGTCTGGTGACCTTAGAGTCACAGTGCCGGGTGTCTGTGCAGTGACCCCCAATCCAGCCTTCACACTTCGGCTCTCATTTTGGGGAGGTGCAGGAATGACACCAACACTCACACCTCCATTAGCACACTTCTACTGATCTAGTCTCTCTACTAGCACCCAGTTACACCCAGTACCTAAAGCAGAGTCTGCAGAGCTGTTCCCACCACAACACCTACACACTCTGACCTGGACTCAAACACTGACCTCTTACTGACCTGCACGTACACTTACCTGACATGTATGTCTAAAATGAATGTACTGAGAGAAGTTACAGCATTGTTTTTATATCCACCAATGTTCTTTTGGTGCACTTGAAGGCCATTCTCACTGTAATAATAATAATAATAATAATAATAATAATAAGCAGGTTAAACACCACATCAGCCTACCTGGTCTGGACCACGTATAAAGCTTATAAACAATAAGAAGTCAGTAATGATAATAAGTAGAGATGCACTGACTCTTTACAGATTTCTTTACAGTCACAGTTTCCATCTGACAACTTTTTACCCACTTTATTGACATTTAAATAAAGTGCTACATTGAGAGGAAGTGATAACTGGATATTAAGCAGAATGAAAAGTACATTTCCTCAATAAGATGCAGAGTGATTCTACAGGTGGTTGCTATGGTATCCTAGGTAGTTGCTAGGGTGTTGCTAAGTGGATGCTAATGTATCCAAAATGATTGCTAGGGTGTTGCTGGGCTGCTGCTAAGATATCCCAGGTGCTTGCTAGGATGTTGCTATAGTATTGTTGCTATGGTATTCCAGATGCTTGCTTTGGTGTCCCAGGTGGCTGCTAGGGTGTTGATAGGTCATTGTTCTGGTATCCTGGTGGTTGTGGGTGTTATTTGGTAGTTGATACCGTATTCCTGGAAGTTGCTCTGGTCTTAATGGACTGTTGCTAAAGTTGTGCAAGAACATTACAAGGAGGAAGAAGAACAAGATGAGGAAGACAAAGAAGAGAAAAAAGAGGAAGAAGAAAAAAAGAGGAAGAGGAGGAAGAAGAAGGAGAGGAAGAGGAAGAGGAAAAAGAGGAGGAAGAAGAAGGAGAGGAAGAAGAGGAAGAACAATAATATGAAAAGGAAAAAGAAGAGGAGGAAGAAAAAGAACAGGAGGAACAAGAACAAGAAGAGGAGGAAAAAATATAAGAACAAGAAGAACAAAACGAAGAGCAGAAAGAAGAAGAGGGGGAGAGGAAAAAGTAGAAAAGTAAGAAGAAGAAGAGAACGAAAAACAAGAGGAGGAGGAAAAAGAACAAGGGAAGGAGGAAGAAGAAGAAGAAAAAGAGGAGGAGGAAGAAGAAGAAGAGGGAAAAGAGGAGGAAGAAGAAGGAGAGAAAGAAGAGGAAGGTAATAAGAACAAGAAGAGGAAGAACAATATTATGAAACTGAAAAAGAAGAAGAGGAGGAAGAAAAAGAACAAGAGGAACAAGAACAAGAAGAGGAGGAAAAAATATAAGAACAAGAAGAACAAAACGAAGAGCAGAAAGAAGAAGAGGGGGGAGAGGAAAAAGTAGAAATGTAAGAAGAAGAAGAGAATGAAAAACAAAAGGGAGGAGGAAAAAGAACAAGGGAAGGAGGAAGAAGAAGAAAAAGAAGTTGAAGAAGATGAAGAACAAGAAGAGAAAGAAGTTGAGGAAGAAGGGAACAGGAAGAAGCAAATAAGAGGAAGAACATGCTTCAACATACTAACAGCTCTCATGTTTCCTTCACACTTTACTGTTCGCTTACCATTCTTATAAAGCAGCTGCTCTCTGATCGCCTCTCACACACCTCTGATATATCCATGTTTAAATATGCACTGGCGGCGGAAGAGAAGCCTAATGTAAACACAGGTTAACAACATGTAGACAGGAGGAAGCAGATCAGATGAACTGAGATGTTGTAATGAGATACAGGACATCACTTTTAAACGTTGAGTCTTTCTTTGCGATGTTAATCATTGGTCAGTCAGCAGGGTGTAGCTGTACTGACTAATCTCATAAGAAAATGAGGCCATGCTAGGATGTTAAAGTTGACTGTAAGTGTACCTTCACTCCAATGCCTCGCTGTAGTAGATAGATAGATAGATAGATAGATAGATAGATAGATAGATAGATAGATAGATAGATAGATAGATAGATAGATAGAGCCAGTAGCAGTTTCACAGAAGAAAAATAAAGTACAAAACCCAGTACAAAGAAGTATAAAGAAGAATAAAGAATTCCAATAGTGAAAAAGAATATATTCAAGAGCATATGAAAACAAAAACTATACAACCTGACTGAGGGTAAAAAGGTAGTGCAGTAATAAATTAGGTAATGTGTAAGAGAAAAACGGGTATCAGCAGATACATGACAGCACTGGGATATTTATTACAGAATAAATAGATGTGCAAAGATTGTATTGAGTAAATGTTAATGTTAAATAGTGTTAAAAAGTGTCCAGGAGTGCAAATGTACAGGATGTACAGCAAAGTGTCAATAGTGTCCAGGAGTGCAAATGTACAGGATGTACAGCAAAGTGTCAATAGTGTCCAGGAGTGCAAATGTACAGGATGTACAGCAAAGTGTCAATAGTGTCTATGAGTGCTGACATAAGATGTCTAGTAAAGTGTCCATAGTGTCCGGGAGTGCAGATGTACAGTAATGTGATAATAAACAATAAAATAAAAATAAAGTTTATATAAAAATAAACTGTAATTTGAATTAAAGCAACGTCCTCAGATAACTACACAACCAACGTTATTTACATAATGGCTACTAAATCATTTACAGTCATATGCAAAAGCCCAAACTCTCCCTGTCAAATGAATTTCAAAGTGAAAATAGTGAATTTTTAACACATTAAAAACAATGAAACATCAAATGTTCTAACGTCAGCCCCAATTTCTTAAATTTCGTAAAGAAACTGTAAATGTGCATGAACGTGTGCAGAAATGTACAGTGTCTCTGTAGAATTTTTGATGAACTAGGGTTAGGGTTAGGTTAGGTTAGGTTAGGTTAGGTTAGGTTAGGTTAGGGTTAGGTTAGGTTAGGTTAGGTTAGGGTTAGGGTTAGGGTTAGGTTAGGGTAGGGGTAGGGTTAGGTTAGGTTAGGGTAGGGTAGGGTAGGGTAGGGTAGGTTAGGTTAGGTTAGGTTAGGGTAGGGGTAGGGGTAGGGTTAGGTTAGGTTAGGGTTAGGGTAGGGTAGGGTAGGTTAGGTTAGGTTAGGGTAGGGTTAGTTTAGGTTAGGTTAGGTTAGGTTAGGTTAGGTTAGGGTTAGGGTTAGGTTAGGTTAGGGGTAGGGGTAGGGTTAGGTTAGGTTAGGGTAGGGTTAGGGTTAGGTTAGGTTAGGGTAGGGTAGGGTAGGGTAGGGTAGGGTAGGTTAGGTTAGGTTAGGTTAGGTTAGGTTAGGGTTAGGTTAGGGTTAGGTTAGGTTAGGTAAGGTTAAGTTAGGTTAGGTTAGGTTAGGTTAGGCTAGGTTAGGTAAGGTTAGGTTAGGTAAGGTTAGGTTAGGTTAGGTTAGGTTAAGTTAGGTTTGGTTAGGTTAGGTTAGGTTAGGTTAGGGTTAGGTTAGGTTAGGTTAGGTTAGGCTTAGATTAGGTTAGGTTAGGTTAGGCTAGGTTAGGTAAGGTTAGGTTAGGTTAGGTTAGGTTAGGTTAGGTTAGGTTAGGTTAGGTAAGGTTAGGTTAGGTTAGGTTAGGTTAGGTTAGGTTAGGTTTGGTTAGGTTAGGGTTAGGTTAGGTTAGGTTAGGTTAGGTTAGGTTAGGTTAGGTTAGGTAAGGTTAGGTTAGGTTAGGTTAGGTTAGGTTAGGTTAGGTAAGGTTAGGTTAGGTTAGGTTAGGTTAGGTTAGGTTAGGTTAGGTAAGGTAAGGTTAGGTTAGGTTAGGTTAGGTTAGGTTAGGTTAGGGTTAGGTTAGGTTAGGTTAGGTTAGGTTAGGTTAGGTTTGGTTAGGTTAGGGTTAGGTTAGGTTAGGTTAGGGTTAGGTTAGGTTAGGTTAGGTTAGGTTAGGTTAGGTTAGGGTTAGGTTAGGTTAGGTTAGGGTTAGGTTAGGTTAGGTTAGGCTTAGATTAGGTTAGGTTAGGGTTAGGAACATGCAAACAAGGGCTTCAAAATGTTGCACACGACTGTAAAATAAGTCTTCAGATTAATAACCGAGAGTTCAAGGGGGTTAAGATTAACTAGTCACAACTATAACTTCCAGGGGTGTATGATTATGATTCTGGACAGCGGCGTGGCTATTAGGCCCACAAAGTGAGTTTTGGTGAAATCTGAAGTATGTTGATTATCCTGGATGGCAGGCCATGTAGGTGCTGATGTGGGAATGGTGGGCCTGGCTCCGGTACTCACCGTGACCTGGACTAGGTGCCAGCGAAGAGAGTGTGTGTGTGAGTGTGTGGGGAGTGTGAGGCCTGGTGTCACCTCAACACCTCCACAGATAAGGAAAGAAGTGTGAAGAGCAATGGGAGTGGCTGGAGTCTCCTGGCTGCTCATTACTAAACTCATTAGAGATGAGAGACCACCATACGTGTAAATGCAATTAAGATAATAAGAATGAATCTCACGCTGAATGACTTCAGCGGGTATAAGAGTTTGATTCAATTTAAGCTGTCTGAAATTAAATCACTCTCTGCAGTGACATCACAACCCTGCATCTGAAATGGCTTCATCCAGCATTTACAATCAACGTTCACTGTCATTCAAAAGTTTGGGTTCACTTATCTTTATAATATTTGTTATTTAGTAATAACTCATACAGTGTCGACTGAAATGCTTTATACTAGAACCAAAACATAGTTTAGTCACAGTTTACAGTATTTTGGGGACGTAGAAACAGGACATGGTAAAAGAAAAGTGGTAAAGTATTTTCTGCTTATTGGAATTTATAATAAGGAAAAAAAATAATAACCAAATTCTTTGAAACGCTGTTTAACTAACAAGATTTGTTTATCGGTTTTACAATATGAGGCATTGTGAAAGTCAGTTTCTTTATTAGTTTATTCTTAATGCTGTACAGTACCGGCTCTGTTTTTACAGGTTCACACAAACTGTTGGATGCTTACAAGAAAATGGTCTCAGCATAGAATTATTTTATATGTTAAGAATTTTATATGTTAAGAACAGAACAAATTAAAACAAATTAAAAAAATAAAATTATTCATCATTCTAAAGCTGACATTTAAAGCTATTTATTATATTTCAGTGATCGCACGGTGGTGTAGTGGTTAGCACTGTCGCCTCACAGCGAGACGATCTTGGTTGGATTCCCGGTCCGGGCTGTTCTGTGTGGAGTGTGCATGTTCTCCCCGTGCTTGAGTGGGTTTCCTCTGGGTACTCTGGTTTCCTCTCACACGTCCAAACACAAGCATGTTAGGTTGATCGGTCACTTTTAATTGCCCGTAGGTGTGAACGCGTGAGTGAGTGTTGGCCATGCGATGGACTGGAAAACTGTTTCAGTGATCAGGCCTCCCACAGGACCACCTCTGACCACCGACAGAGGACTAGAGGATGAACAACACGTTCTGTGTAGCCACAGATGAGCTGCTACCACCATCTTTACATCTACAAAGTGGACCAACAGGATAGGAGTGTGTAAAAGAGTGCACAGTGAGTGGACATTTAAAAACTCCAGCACAGTCTGATCCGCATGCACCAGCACAACACACACGACCGACATGTAAGCGCTGCTGCAGTGCTGAGAATGATCCACCACCCAAATGAGGGGGGTATCAAAGTATACAGAGAAACAGATGGACTACAGTCTGTAGGTGTAGACCTACACAGTGCACCTACACATGACAGTGATTGTACATGTAAGGAGGTGCTCCTAATAAAATTCAGTTGGTTGAATCTGATTGGTTGAGGAATGTTAATACTAACTATTATTCTACTGAGCACCAGTTATGGCTCGCTCCCTGTTTTACTCTCATCTCTAACACATCGTCACTGTCCTAGAACTTCACCCAGAGCATAACTTTACAGAAGAGGGCAAACTCTTTCCTCATCTTTGATGTAGGAGAATAGGAGGAAGTGGATTTGGAGCTTTTATTTTGATATATTCCTCATAAAATGGAGATTTCACCTGCAGGGTTGAATTGATGTTGAAAAATAAAAATTGATGAAACATTGTGTGAACACTTCATAGCAATGGACCAATAGAAATGCTCCAAAATCACTTCATCAACATAAAAATTCTTCTGTAAAGTTACTGTTTTGGAAATACAACAGAAACAATGACAGAACAGAATATATTAGATAACTTCTATAAGACAGTGTTTGAACTGCAGTCCATTTGATCAGATTCTGAAGTATGACAGTGGGTCACATTGCATTCTGAACCTGTTGTTGCTCATAAACACATTTTTTCTTGGTGGGTGTGTCGGAAGATCTAAACAAACTGGAATTAGTCAGAGATTAACAGATTACTCTTCAACAAACCAGACAGCCTGCAATCTGCTTTACAGACTAACTGAAACAAAATTACATTATAATATCTGACAAAATCTAACAAAGCTGATCTGAACCTGATATTCTGGCAGTTTAAAGCAAAAGGCTGCTGAATTTCAGTGGAAGAAGTTGCCACTATTGAAACATATTTGACACCAAGCTTAGGCCATTTTTGGTTTACTACATACTTAATTTTGCTGGAATGTTCTAAAACAGCAATAAACCACTCTGAAATCCATCCATCCATCCATTATCTGCCACTTTATCCCGCTAAACAGGGTCAAGGGTGGGCTGGAGCCAATCCCAGCATCATTGGGCGATGGTAAACCATGGACAGTTCACCAGTCCATCATACACTCACACCTAGGGGCAATTTAGAGTGAGCGATCAACCTAACATGCATGACTTTGGACATGTGGGAGGAAACCCACTCAAGCACAGGGAGAACATGCACACTCCACACAGAACGGCCCGGACGGGGAATCCAACCCAGATCATCTTGCTGTGAGGTGACAGTGCTGATCACTACACCACCGTACAGTATTGGTCTTCAACTCAGCGCTGGCTGGCAGGACGAGGGACTAGTCAGAGATGGTTGTTGCATAGCAGATGATCTGAATTGACATTTATGATTTACTGCTTGGTTCTAAGTGTTCTGTCTACGTCTCGTAATCTCTAGTATTTTGCAATTCACTATATAAGAATTTTCAAAGTGACTCCTGCTAGGTTAAACTAGTACACTCACCATACTCCTCAGTATATTCAACATACTCTACACTCACTACATTGAATATGTATATATGAATATTCCATACGAGGGCAGGAAGAGGTTAGCGTCTGAGTCCAGGTCAGAGTGTGTAGGTGTTGTGGTGGGAACAGTTCTGCAGACTCTGCTTCAAGTACTAAGTGTCATATAGAGAGACTAGAGCAGTACAGGAGGTGAGAGAAGTGTGCTGATGGAGGTGCGAGAGCTGGTGTCATTCCTACACCTCCACAAGTGTGGACTGAGATCAACATGGAGTCACTCTATGGAGCAGGCACTGGTCACGGTGACCCCAACGTCACACGCAAACCGTAAACAGGGAATTAGAGGGAGATAACTAGTAAAAAAACAAGTTTGATGTGAATATACTATACATTCTTCATAACAAAGCACTTATACAACTTATACACTGGTATTCAGTTCATGCTCTCTGACAAAGACTCCTTAAGAATGAATTGACATTGATCATGTTAGAAAAGGCTCAAACGAGGGTTCAGTATGAATCAAATGCACACAGTTTTCTTCTTACTCTGAATATGATGAACTAGGACACTTTTAATGTGCAAAGATAACTTTTAAAGTGTTTTACAGTGAAATTACAGAGCTAATGTAGCAACAAGTAATGGAATGGGAGTTTCTACATTGGTCCCTGCTGTATATTTTGTGTATATTTCTTTATATTAATATATTTTGGTTTAGTTATTTAGTAAAAAAAGAATAATCCTGGGGATTGAACCAGCAACCTTCCACTCACAAGACCGGATCCCTAACATTCAGGCCACAGCTGCCCCTAGTTTAAGTGTTAGATAGTCTCAAACATACAAAACATGTTAGAATGCATGTTAACCTGGTATTATCTTCTGAATGAAACATCACTTTGCCCATTTATTGTACAGTGCCAGAAAATGCTTAAGCAAGTCTATTTAAAACGATTTAACGCAGCAGGTATTTATAAGTCACCAGTTAGCTGTATTTTGTTTACTCATTTATTTTAATAGAAAGCTTGTGAGCCCCTGGTCAGGTTACAAGATTTGTTTTTTTAAGGCACACCTCCTCTACAGAGAGCAGAAAATATTTGGATATGACTGTATCAGCCAGTAAGGCATGAAGAGTCAAGAAGAGTGTTTAATGGTCTTTAGAATAAAACTACTTTCTTCCACCAAAAATATTGAGACATTTGTTGAAGCACCATTTTCAAAAATTGGAAAAAGAAGCTTCATACATCTCTTCTAATGTCATCTGTCAGCTGGTGCCACTTAAGAGTAGCATAGTAGCTAAACATTGGTTCTCCACGTTTAGTCTTGATCTTGGGCAGGTTGATTAGATTCTAATGATCTGAGAATTCTGCTTCAGATAAATATGATTGTCCTAAAGCATTAAGCAACTAACAGACCAGTGGTAGTATCTTTCCTGTGGTCCTTCTAGGCAGCTGCGTTTAGACTCAACTAACCTCTTAGATTTTATTGGTAGTCCAAATAGGAGACCATCACATTGATTCCTGTCAGAAATTAGACTGCAGATTAAGTCAAATTCCAGGAGATCTGGAAATGACTTGTTACCACATGAAATATGTTTTAGGTTGAACCAATGAAGCTGATTTTATAGCATAAACAGGAGGAATGAGCTATTGCACTGCATTAAAACAATTGGAGGGGAATCGTCAAGGTTAGGAGGACATACCCGTAATAGTAATGCAGATCAGATGTGTAAATATAGGGACATGTACAGGTCAGCAAGAGTTCAGTGTCCAGGTCAGTGTGTGTAGGTGTTGTTGTGGGAACAGCTCTGCAGACTCTGCTTCGTCTACTGGGTGTAACTGGGTGCCAGTAGAGAGACCAGAGCAGTAGAGGAGGTGAGAGAAGTGTGCTCATGGAGGTGTGAGGGCTGGTGTCATTCCTACACCTCCCCAAAATGAGAGCAGAAGTGTGAGGTCAGAGATCAGCAGGGTCACTGGATGGAGCAGCAGTAGATATTATGGACCTGAGGTCAGCAGATAGAGTCTAATGCCAAACTGTGTGAAAATGGCCAAATTCTGGGGCAGACTAAGGGATATTGTTTATGTTTTATTATTCTTATTTTAGTATGTTTGCTAAACACGCATGGCCTTAAGCCAGTTTAATGTATGGCTTTCATTGCCAAAGAGAGGCTTTAACAACATCCTACTTGGGGCCATCTTCTCTATTCACATTATGTCATATGCATGAACAGAAAATCATACACCTATTTAATTTTGATCAAGAATAATAAATAAAAAAATATATGGACTCAATGCACTATTTTCTCTTTATTATATTGAAAATTTTCTTTACACATGTACTCATATTTTTTGTGGCAGGCTTTAGGCCCAAAGCAACTGCTTATACTACTCACAGCAAGAAATGTCCCGGTCAGAAGCTTCTATGAGTCTAATATGTACATTGTGCTATGAGTGTGAGGGTCCTACATACAGAGCCTTAGCGGTAAAGGGGCTGTCGCTTGCTAATCCTCAGTGTATAAACTGAAGGGACTGTTTTTTTTATGGTAATCACCAACTCTCTGTAATTTGGTAGGCCTGTCACCATTATTGCACAATGGCCCGGTCACAATTGTATGAGCTGATTTATTTCATCCCAACGCAATCACTTTGCACAGTTGTTAGCTTTCACAACCATATATTTATATTGCAACAACCAGAGGTCCATTAGTCTGGTTAAGGGAAATGTATGTAAATAAAAGTCAGTAGCCGCTTTGCCAACTTTAGACGCTCTTGCTTTTCTACCACATGATACCGACTTGACTTGACTGGTTTCTATTCACCAGTATGTATGTATGTATGTACAGGTCAGCAAGAGGTCAGTGTTTGAGTCCAGGCCAGAGCATATAGGTGTTGTGGTGGGACCAGTTTTGCAGACTCTGCTTCATGCACTGGGAGTAACTGTGTCCGTGAAAGGTCGGTGTTGTTGCAGGTTTTCATTTCAAATGAGCAAGACCTCAACTGATATTACTTGATTGACCAACTGCTCAGCCTTGAAACACCTGATCACAAGATCTCCTGCTTTGTTTGGAATGAAACCTGCAGTCATACCGGCCCAGTGCGGATAAGATTAGACACCTCTGCAGTTGAGAGACTGGGTCAGGAGAGGAGGTGAGAGAAGTGTGCTGATGGAGGTGTGAGGGCTGGTGTCACTCCTACACCTCCCCAAAAAGAGAGCAGAAGTGTGAACTAAAGCAACCTATGGATGAAATACTGAAGCTGTTTATCTTTGTTCTTTCTGAAATCAAGGGCATTAATGGGCCGATGTTCCAATTTTACTGTAACAGCCTCTAAGACCTCTGTTAAGGCTTTACATTGTTGGCTTTACATAGCATGTTGGAACATTGCTATGAGGATTTGATAGCTCTTGTGTCAGCCATAGGTGCACCTTAAAAGCAGATGATTCAACTGATTCAAAGGGGTTTCTGTCTACTTTTGTAGTGTAGTTTAAGAAAAATTCACACTCAAAATTCACATTCTAACTCAAAATATACAAAATTTCAGTTTAGACCTTCATTCGCAAAGAATTGATTGTAGGTTCCTCTCCTTGTGTAGACGACAGCCTATGACCATACTGGAAGTAATACAGGGATAATAAGACAAGCAGTTAGATAGTCTTCATTCCCAGAGACAATGATACTGATGATATTTCTTACACTAGGAATCATCTGTGATTACACCAAAAGAAAATGGCCAAACTAAATTCAATACTATTGAAAGTTGTTTCATATAATTCTTTAACAAATAATATTGGTAGTTATTACTGTCTGTACAGGTCAATATGAGGTCAGTGTACAGGTCAGTGTGTGTAGGTGTTGCGGTGGGAACAGCTCTGCAGACTGTGTTTCAGGTACGGGGTGTAACTGGGTGCCGGCAGAGAGACTAGATCAGTAGAGGAGGTGAGAGAAGTGTGCTGATGGAGGTGTGAGGGCTGGTGACATTCTTACACCTCCCCAAAATGAGAGCAGAAGTGTGTGGACATGCAGGGTTCGCTAGATGAAGCAGCAGTAGACATTGTGACCCTGAGGTCAGCAGACGGGGCCTAATGCCCACCGCAAACTGTGCAAAAATAGCTCCATGTTGCATCATAGGAGACGAGGTGCTAATAAAATAGATCCATGCTATGCTTTCCAAATGATTTTAACACTGCCTCTTAAATTTCCCCAAATTCTGCCCTAATGACTTGTTTCTCTGTGATGGCATGTGGATGAAATGAATATGCAAAAATGTATTTCTCCAATATACCATCAACAAACCATCAGTGGTCGTGATAAACAGTAGTTAGCATTTTAAGAGCTGTTCTATTACTGTATTACCTCAGGTGTGTTTGATAAGTGATCAGAAATTATCAGAAAGCAATAAAAATTCTTTAAAATGCAATTTTTTTCTAAACCTCAGCTTTAAATTTGCTAGGCTTTGGGTTCTATTTTATTTGTTATGACTCAGTACATTGTGCTAGCTTGTTTAGCCCACAGAGGCTAACCTGCCAAGAGTTAGTGTTTCCAGTTGAAACATACGCTCCTCATTGCTCCTCCTTCTTGTGTGAGTGGCTAACTTGTGTAGCAAAGGTTTGGTGTGTTGAGGATGAAGTTAGGTTAGGCTTAAATTTCTAAATCAAGGTAACTGTCTAGACAAAATCCAGCCAGTCATATGTACCAATAAGACAATGAGTAGCTAATACTACAGTCCAGATAGCTCAGCTTGCTAAATTAGCATTTTTAAAATATTATTAACAAAATCTCTGAACTTCTTTGTATCACACTGGATCATGGAATATGAGACTGACCCATGCATGTACAGGTCAGTAGGAGGTCAGTGTTTGAGTCCAGGTCAGAGTGTGTAGGTGTTGTGGTGGGAACAGCTCTGCAGACTCTGCTTCAGGTACTGGGTGTAACTGGGTGCCAGTAGAGAGACTAAATCAGTAGAAGTGTGCCGATGGAGGTGTTAGTGCTGGTGTCATTCCTGCACCTCCCCAAAATGAGAGCCTAAGTGTGAAGGCTGGTGAAGAGGAATAGGGTCACTGCCTGGAGCAGGCACTCTACGCTGTGACCCTGAGGTCACCAGACTAGGACTAAACCAACCTATGGATAAAATACCACCAATCAATAGATGCTGTTGACCTATTCTACAATTAAAATGAAATTAATGGGATTAATAAGGAGTTTCTTCCAACTGGGCTGCAATAACAGCCTCTAGTCCTTTTTAAAGATTTTATGTTAGATGTTATAACATTGCTGTGAAGATTTGATTGCACCCGGGTCAGCAATGGGAGTAGTTGAATTCACTTATTTAAAGGGGTCCTTTGTAATATATGTAAATGTAAAATTCACACTTTCTGATTCATATTAAATTAAACTTCAGCAACGGTTGTCCCAACTAACACAATCAATTTAGACCTTCTTCAGAGTTTACAGGTATGTAATAAGCTCAGCTTTAAAAGGTAATCTGACTTCACCTGACAGTCTAATGGTATCCAACATCTACAGTGCTTTGCCACAAATAAGCTGGTAAACGTTTGCATTGTCATATGGCAAGGACAAGAACCCCGTTAATATTTTGATTTATTAGATAAACCTGCGATATTAAAAGCTTGGAATATGTGCACGCTGGCCTTTATTCTCAAAGACTGTTGTGCAAAGTGGGAACATCTACAAAACAGAGAACAGACTATCACTACATTGGAAGTAAAACAGGGAGGCATTTGATACAATTGTGAGATCAAAGGCTTAAAAAAACTGCATTAAACGTTTCGCTCACATTTAGGGAACACGCTTTATTCCAGAGACGGTGATACTGTTGTCCCAGAAAAGTCTTACATTTGGAATCATATATAACTACATTGGAAGTAAATGGCAAAAACAAATGAACACCAATAAAATAAGCTTCATTATACACTACTTCATCAAATCATGTTCATAACTACTAGTGTATGTACAGGTCAGTATGAGGTCAGTGTTTGAGTCCAGGTCAGAGTGTGTAGGTGTTGTGGTGGGAACAGCTCTGCAGACTCTGCTTCAGGTACTGGGTGTAACTGGGTGCCAGTAGAGAGACTAGATCAGTAGAAGTGTGCCGATGGAGGTGTTAGTGCTGGTGTCACTCCTGCACCTCCCCAAAATGAGAGCCAAAGTGTGAAGGCTGGTGAAGAGGAATGGGGTCACTGCCTGGAGCAGGCACTCTACGCTGTGACCCTGAGGTCACCAGTCTAGGACTAAAGCAACCTATGGATAAAATACCACCAATCAATAGATGCTGTAGATCCATACTACCTTCTGGAATTAAGGGGATACATATGGAGTTTGTTCCAACTGTGCTGCAGTAACAGCCTGTAGTTTACTGTAAAGGCTTTACATTAGATGTTGTAACATTGCTGTGAAGATTTGATTGCACCCGGGTCAGCAATGGGGGTAATTGAATTCACTTATTTAAAGGGGTCCTTTGTAATGTATGTAAATGTAAAATTCACACTTTCTGATTGAAATTAAATTAGACTTCAGCACCGGTTGTCCCAACTAACACTATCAATTTAGACCTTCTTCAGAGTTTACAGGTATGTAATACACCAAGCTTTAAAAGGTAACCTGACTTCACCTGACAGTCTAATAGTATCCAACATCTACAGTGCTTTGCCACAAATAAGCTGGTAAACGTTTGCATTGTCATATGGCAAGGACAAGAACCCCATTAATATTTTGAGCTATTAGATAAACCTGCGATATTAAAAGCTTGGAATATGTGCACGCTGGCCTTTATTCTCAAAGACTGTTGTGCAAAGTGGGAACATCTACAAAAAAGAGAACGCACTATCACTACATTGGAAGTAAAATAGGGAGGCATTTGATACAATTGTGAGATCAAAGGCTTAAAAAAACTGCATTAAACGTTTCGCTCACATTTAGGGAACACGCTTTATTCCAGAGACGGTGATACTGTTGTCCCAGAACAGTCTTACATTGGGAATCATATATAACTACATTGGAAGTAAATGGCAAAAACAAATAAACACCAATAAAATAAGCTTCATGATATACTACTTCATCAAATCATGTTCATAACTACTAGTGCATGTACAGGTCAGTAGGAGGTCAGTGTTTGAGTCCAGGTCAGAGTGTGTAGGTGTTGTGGTGGGAACAGCTCTGCAGACTCTGCTTCAGGTACTGGGTGTAACTGGGTGCCAGTAGAGAGACTAGATCAGTAGAAGTGTGCCGATGGAGGTGCTAGTGCTGGTGTCACTCCTGCACCTCCCCAAAATGAGAGCCGAAGTGTGAAGGCTGGTGAAAAGGAATGGGGTCACTGCCTGGAGCAGACACTCTACGCTGTGACCCTGAGGTCACCAGACTAGGACTAAACCAACCTATGGATAAAATACCACCAATCAATGGATGCTGCCTTTTGAAATGAATGGGATTAACAGGGAGTTTGTTCCAACTGTGCTGCAATAACAGTCTGTAGTTTACTGTAAAGGCTTTACATTAGATGTTTTAGCGTTGCTGTGAAGATTTGATTGCACCCGGGTCAGCAATGGGAGTAGTTGAATTCATTTGAAGGAGTCCTTTGTAATGTATGTAAATATAAAATTCACACTTTCAGATTAAAAATAAACTAAACTTCAGCACCGGTTGTCTCAACTAACACGTTCAATTTAGACCTTCTTCAGAGTTTACAGGTATGTAATACACCCAGTTTTAAAAGGTAACCTGACTTCACCTGAGACCCTAATAGTATCCAACATCTACAGTGCTTTGCCACAAATAAGCTGTTGAACATTTGCATTTTCATATGGCAACTACACTGGAAGAAAATAGCAAAAACAAATGAACACCAATAAAATAAGCTTCATTATACACTACTTCATCAAATCATGTTCATAACTACTAGTGTATGTACAGGTCAGTAGGAGGTCAGTGTTTGAGTCCAGGTCAGAGTGTGTAGGTGTTGCTGTGGGAACAGCTCTGCAGACTCTGCTTCAGATACTGGGTGTAACTGGGTGCCAGTAGAAAAGGGTGAGAGAAGTGTGCTGGCTGAGGTGTGAGGGCCGGTGTCATTCCTACACCCTCCCAAAATGAGAGCAGAAGTGTGAAGGCTGGTGAAGAGGAATGTGATGAGCAGGGTCACTGCACAGATCAGACACTCATCACTGTGACCCTGAGGTCACACATAGTCTGATAACAGATAGTGGCACATACTGTAAAGATGAATGAGTACACAAAATGATGTAATGCAAGTCTATGCATTATTAAAAGCAGAGTTTCCTAAATTATTTATTGAATATCTGAATGAGTTTGGAAGTGCACTGTATGTTATGGTTGGAAATAAATAATAAGTTGGAAATAAAGACCTAGTCTAAAACAGTTTTGGGTGTATGTACGTTTCCAGTTATCGTATAAATCTTTGGCTCTAGGCTGTGAAAAGAATATTGGTACTTTTCAAATGCTTTGTGGCGCCTTAAAGGCTTGTGCGTGTGCCAGAATGTAACTGAAACATCTTTTTAAGGTGGAATTAAAAATCTGCAAGACAAGCCAGTGAATGAGAAGCCAACTTCAGTTCCTACATCCCGGATAACCTTAATTCAAAGTTCCTAGTTCTTAGTTCCTCAAACCTTGGGCATTATTAAGGAGGCTCTGCTCAGCATTCTACCTTAATTAGCATCAAAACCCCAACATGTTAGTAGCAGCCATGCTGTTTTATTGTATCCACTGTTTGCTGGATTAAGCAGAACATCCTAAACTGAAAGTTTTAATAGTAGGTAAGAACTTTAGTTTACTTTGTGTTGATGTTGAGATTGAAAGCGAGTAGGTAACATATGTAATGTTAGCCACTAGCAAGCCTTAAGTAACTAACATTAGTTATATAGGATAATAGAATCATTGCAGCTTCTCGGTGTCAACTGGCCAATCAGAGCAGAGCTCATAAAAAATATTCATGAGTTCACAAAAAAAGAGAACTACTTATGTCAGACCAAATCAATGTGAGCTTGAAACTGCACCCCAACTTAAGTTCATATACTTTCTATGTAGACAACAGAGAATTTAAAATACTCAATAAATGAATTTAATAAGACCATTAAGAAATAATACTTATGAAAGACATCCAGCATGGTCACTTGTTTCTGGAGATCTCTCTTGGGTTCCAAGATTGATTGAACCCTCTTATTTGGGATCATCATCATCTTCATATGGGTTCGAGCCACATTGTCCAGGAGGGAAATGAGCAAATTTGGACAACCGTGCTCCAAACTGTCTTGTTGCATCATTTAGTTCAATATTTACTGTTAATACATATAGACTCAATGATTATGGGTCAGCAAGAGGTCAGCTTGAGCGTACAGGTTGGAGTGTTTAGGTGTTGTGGCGGGAACAACACTGCTTCTTCTTCTGGGTGTAACGGGGTGCCAGTAGGGAGACTAGAACAGTGGAAGAGGTGACAGAAGTGTGCTGACGGAGGTGTGAGTGCTGGTGTCGCTCCTACACCTCCCAAAATGAGAACAGAAGTGTGAGGACTGCTGATGAGGCCAAAACATGTTTGGTGGCTGAAGTTTGCTTCTTAAGGTCTGCACTGGTACTGTGCCGCTAACGTAGCTATGGAAAGTCATGGAAAGTTATGGTCATCAATTAGCATTGAACAAACTGCATACCTAATGAATTTGCATCAGTCCTAAATCACAGTTGTCCCACACCAAGCAGAGGAACTTCTAGCTTGCTCTCGGGTTTTAGACCTCCTGTTATCTACAAGAAATAGAAAAACTTTCACAGCACGCTTGAATCGTGCTGATGTGGGAATCATGCTTTGCTGTAGTGTGTCTCTCAACACTTCTGCTCTCATTTTGGGGAGGTGTAAGAATGGCACCAGGCCTCACACCTCCATCAGCACACTTCTCTCACCTCCTCTGCTCGGCCACTCTCTCTGCTGGCACCTCGGTTCCTGCTTCTAGGCTCAGGAGCCCAGTTCCCACAGCGGCACCTACCCACGGCGGCACCTACACACAGTGGCGCTAATCTAGACCCAAGCATACAATTAAAACTGACCTCATTTTGCCCCACCGTCAGCATCATACGAACATCTGGAAAAACATAAATGTAGGTGGCCTATACATGGGCTCTAAATAGAACAACATATAGTGCTATTAAAATTATTATTAGATCATTATTATTATTAGATAACAATAACTCGAGCATTCCAACAGATAAACTGTACACTGGTGAACCTACAGGTTAGGTGTTTTTAATAAAATGGCACTGATATTGTGTTTAATGGTGTATATTGTGTATTTGTTAAAGTCTACACCAGAAATAGCTTCCAAAGTTTCTGACTTCTGAATTTAAGGCATTTAGCAGACGCTCTTATCCAGAGCGACTTACATAAGCGCTTTGTGTTCAGTCAGAGTATGTATCTCTATCTAGTTCAAACTACTCTTGTACTCAAACAGTGCCATAAACAAGGGCCAGTGCTGATACCTAGAAAGAAGACAACAAAATCTAAGGTTAGACTCTAAGTGTAAGTTCAACCCCTAGCATAACTACATACAGTATAAGTGCAATTACAGTTTATACCAATACTTCAGTAGATCAGTGCTTATAAGTGCATCACAAAGAGAAGGGTCTTCAGTCTGCGTTTGAAGACTGAGAGTTCGCTGTTCAGACAGCCAGTGGAAGTTCGTTCCACCATCTGGGTGCCAGGACAGAGAAGAGTCTTGTCACTTGTCTTTCATGAGTCTTGAGGGATGGCCGGTCAAGCCGAGCCATACTTGAAGCGAGAAGGGCACTACATATCCACGTCACTGCTGTGTTAAGAAGGCTTCACTATAATAATATCTGGTGAGTGTTAGTCCTGTAGGTAGAAAGATCATTACTATAAACTATGTGGCCAAAGAGACTTAGATATCACCCTTCAGTAGAACCTAGGTGTCCACACCCTGCAAAACAACCCCAGACCTATTATCCCTCCTGTACCACACGTTACTGTAGACACTATGCATTCTGGAAGGTAGAGTTCTCCTGGTGTTTACTTGTAGGTCACGTAGGTGGCTGGAGAGATAAAGTAAACTTTGTAGCTTGGGTGGTTAATTGATGTAAGTACAAATTGTGTATTTTATTTGTTTCTTTGTGTGACTGCAATCAGTGTATCCGATTGTTTACTCCCCCAGATCTGTTCAGTACGGTTCCTTCAATTCTAAAAAAATTCCAAGTGGACGTGTAGTGGCCGGTGAGTGGGCATTCAAGGTAGACATTTCTTAATAAAATGGCCAGTTAGTTTAAGCACAAGATAGGTGTTTCAAATTAAGTGGCCAGTTGGTGGAAGCATTAGGTAGGTGTTTCAAATAAAGTGGCCAGTTAGTGGAAGCATGAGGTAGGTGTTTCTAATAAAGTGGCCAGTTAGTGGAAGCACAAGGTAGGTGTTTGTAATAAAGTGGCCAGTTAGTGGAAGCACAAGGTAGGTGTTTCTAATAAAGTGGCCAGCTAGTGGAAGCACAAGGTATGTGTTTCTAATAAAGTGGCCAGTTAGTTTAAGCACAAGATAGGTGTTTCAAATAAAATGGCCAGATAGTGGAAGCACAAGATTGTTGTTTCAAATAAAATGGCCAGATAGTGGAAGCTCAAGTATGTTGTTTCTAATAAAATGGCCGGTTAGTGAAAGCATACAGTAGGTGTTTCAAATAAAGTGGCCAGTTACTGGAAGTAGAAAGGAGGTGTTTCTAATAAGACGCTCAGTTAGTATAAGCATGTGGTAAGAGTTTTTATAAAGTGGTCAGTTATTGGACATGCAAGGGGATGTTTTGAATAAAGTGGGCAGCTAATGGAAATAGAAACTAGATGTTTCTAATAACGTGGCCAGTGAGTGGAAGTAGAAGGTAAGTGTTTCTAATAAAGTGGCCAGTGAGTAGACATATATGGTCTCCTTTTGATAGTGTTATATGTCCAAAGGAATGATACATATTATATTGAGGGTTCAAAATGAGTGTCAAACTCACCAACAACACCCACAAATCAACAAATACTGATAATGATTCTAAAACTAATACTAATACAACTAATACTACTTTTTTAAACTTTCAATTAAAGCTACAAACTATCAAAGTACTTTACAGAAAAAGATAAACCAAGCATTCAACAAAAGTATACCTTCTCTTCATACATTACTCTATCATTCATGACAAAAGCAGATCCTGATGATGTTTTAATTGACTTTGTACAGACTATAGTCATACACACTCTGTAATTCAAGTGAACAACAGCATCCTCTAGAGCTAGAGAAGTGTAGATATAGAAAGAGAGAGGCAGTGTGATTAGGGTTAATGCCCTGATCAGAAAAGTGGACTTTGACCAACCACAGGCAGCCTCTGTTTCATTTTAGGTCAGAGCTTTGTCAGCTTCATTTGATTTGCACCAGCTGAGAGTGAAATCTGAGGAATGTAATCACACCACAGTCGCTTAGACATTTAATACATACAACAACATAATTCCAGCATGACGACGATGGCACTGTTATTTAGAATGTTAGGAAAATATGGACGAATTTGAGAGGGCGTGAGGGTCTACTGTTTATTTACAGGTTTAACGTTTGTAATTAAAGTTAGGCTGCGTGTCGGTTTCTTCTTTCACTCAGTGAGTGGAAACAGATGCTGGATTTTGTTTTAATCTCATTACCACGTTGGTGACATGTGAGCGGAGATTTGGTGAGATTAGGCTCAAGTCTAAACCCGTCTCAACTACGCATGCTCTCTCTCTCTCTCTCTCTTTCTCTCTTTCTCCCTCTCACACACTGCTTCTCCACAGTCTCAGCAAACTGCCTACCATCACTCTGCGTCAACCTAAGGCAGAGAGAGAGAGAGAGAGCTTACCTGGGTAAGTATGTGGGCGAGAGAGACGGAGAGATGTTTTTAGAAGTGCTAACTGCTCAATGAATAGGCAATTAAATTAAATTCAAATAAATTAAATTAAATGAAATCAATGAAACGTCTTTAATCCTACTTTATGATGCTTCATTTCTTTTTAATTGAATGTGAATTGTTAACATTCACTAATACCTAAGACAATAAAGCTGAATGCCAAAGCTTTTGCACATGAAGTTCTTTTTAGATCCATTGATTGAGCTAATGGCGTAATGACTTGCTTGCTACTGGCTGGCAATACAATCACAACTGAGCCGACCTGTGTCAGTTTGGACTAGGCCTTCAGTTTGGGCCATAGAAGTTAAGACTTGAGGGAAAACCAAATCATCTACACATTAATGCCAATTCCTGTTATTGTCCATATGGGATTGTTAATGCAAAGCTGAAGGTGAGTCACAGGTTTTGAAGGTGAGTTCAGGCTTGTAACACACATATTAACCCAGAGATGAATGCATGGATTGGCTAATGTTATTACTATCAGCTCCAGAATGTGATCGGCTGATGTTTCTCTAGTTTGGCAGATCCTGAAAGCTGATCAGTGTAATATGAGTCATGTTTTGTGAGTTAAGGACTGCCGCGGACATGCACAAGGCTTCTTGGTCACAGGAGCCTGCATGTCCTTGTTTAAACACTAGATGGAAACAGGGCCAGAGTGGAACTTGTATTATTCAGAGCAGTTGTATGATGCAGACTCCTGGTTTTTAAAACTTGCTAATGATCTGCAGCGTCATTGCAGCCGACTATAGTCTATTTTTAAACCGCTGCACATTCACTATTAAGCCTGCGTCAGCTCACCTTAAAACTTAAAAACATACAACAGGCTAAAACATTTATAGTCCGTGTCTGCAAGGACAGAAGTCTATTTTAGCATTTGTAGCAAAATAGTACTGTATGTATGTATATTTTTAAAGATAATGTCATAACATGTCCAAGAAAATAAGGGGTGGACCTTTTACCTAGGCGTTGGGGCAATCCTTCCAGGAACCAAAGCCAAGCTTTTCATTTTGCTTTCATTTACTTACTAACATTGATTTCATTTATTCCTTTATTTATTTACATAACTGTTTTTCGTTTGTTGCCTCAGGGCAACATTATGCAGTTACACCACTTTTGTTAGGGCTGTCATGTTAAAGTGGTGGTTCTCAGCGCTGGTCCTGGGGACCCCCTGCATGTTTTAGATGCCTCCCTGCTCCAACACACCTGTTTCAAATAATCAGCTTGTTATCAAGCAGCTGCAGCCGTTAATACTCAGTTGAATATATAAATCAAGTGTGTTGGACTCCCTGCTTGCAGTGTACTGGAACAAAATAATATTAAAGTGGTGGTAGCACCGGCTGGCGTGGCCACTGGGACAGCCCGGCTGCTGTACAGAAGACACTGAAATGGCACTGGTAGAGACAGGAGGAGCAAATGAGGCTCTATACATTCAATCAAACATTGCCTACTAAGGCCTTTGCAGAAGAGTGAAGAGTCTGGGGCGCAACAAAGGAGGTCCCAGTTCCACAATTGCTGGAGAATACAAGGAGTATAAGAGATAAGGACCCTCATCCCAATCCTTTGATGTGCGCTTGGATGTGATAACCCACTGGATGAACTAGATTGAGAAGAAGGGGAGATGTAAGGTTCCAGGGGTGCAACGGTACTCCAAAAGTCAAGTGCTAGAAATGTGATATCCAGCTCTGTTTCATGTCCACCAGTGACTACTTCCTGAAGGTCTACACATAACAGTCATCAGTGTGCTTTACAAAAAAGAAAGACACCTAAAGTACACACTCACATAAAGTACACATATAGAACTACCCCAAGCATGCACACAGAAACAAACAATCATTAAATGAAAATGAACTGCTTGTTTTCTCCTAGTTCCTCCAAACAAGTATAGTTTTAGTACCGTTAAAGCCTTTTTATGCCTTGAAGCAATAAAGTCATTTTTGGTTTGGGAGGCGGGGGGACAAATGTTATGATTGTTCTTTCAACAGGGACCTCTCAGCTCCTGAAAGGGGAAGAACATTTTTGTTCTCCAAAAGAATTAACTCCATTAAATAGGCTGACCAACTGCTGCACTATTGAAGATGGAAGAGGAATGTATAATAACCTCACCACTGCTAGCAGTTACAATGCAAAGTTATATATATATATATATATATATATATATATATATATATATATATATATATATATATATATATATATATATATATATATATAATCTTAGTCGAACGCCCTGCCACTTTCCATTGTTTACCTCTAATTCCAAACTTTTCAGTTAGACTACAGGACTGACAGTTTATATTACAACTGTTGGTGAAGTATTTCAGTGCCTCCAGGAGGTAATAAATGCCTTGCAATTTGATTTCCAAATTGTGTAACGTTAATCCATGAACCCAAAATCTTTAAATCTCAAAAACTTTACAACGTTCTGGAGCATTGTAGGATCTGTTTATCCCACCAGTGGTAGTGCTTATGAAACTTGTCAAGCCTTCTACATAGAAAATGGCTAATTTATAATATATAAACTGTTACATCTGTTACCAAAAACAAAACAGGAAAGACAAGGCACAGCAGTAACAGTGGCCTTTGAGGCAACTTCATACGCTTAAGCTTTAGCTGTTTAGTTATTTTATGAAGAAACAATTTTAGGCAGTAAACACACCATTTATTAAGCCTATAGCAAATACTACCAACCGAAATCACAGCAAGAACAATGTTACATTCTGAGATGAATGTTTAAAGCATGTTGATTTTCTCTTATTTTACTAGACACGGTAGGCAACGTCACGTTACCAGTCGCGCTGAAACTACTAGAGGAATGTGCTATCATTAAATTCTTAGTATATCGTCGGTGTCCAATGAAAAATAAAGTATCTTCAAAACTGCAACTTTACAAGAGAGACCAAAAACATATTTTACTTTTTAATGTAAGTCAATGGAACCAGATTTTTTTTCAAGCTATTTTGGAGCACTTTTATTGGACCAGTCAGACGATATCCTCAGCCACCATTATATCCTCGGTATATTATATCCAAAGGGTTCTACACTACAAGTTTGATTCTAATCTTCAGTAAGTCAGCTGAAAATACTTTAATGCAGCCACATGACTACTAATTATAACTAAAGTACTTTTTAAATGATTCCAATTCAAATGATGAGGTAGATTCACCATCGATAGTTAGCACATTCTTGCTTTCCGCTGTTATATTTTAAATTAAAACTAATTTCTGTTGTTTTTTATGACTAATAGAAACAGAAGAAGCAGCAGTCATCCTGTGACTGACGCTGTTCTTCATTTGGTGGGCGTAGGTCTGGGATGGGGGCAGCAGAGGTCTGTTTTGGGGTGAGTAATGAGTAAATCTTTAACTCACTTGGCTGCATGTGACTGTACGCATGGACTGTGGAAGCTTTGAGTATTTAGACACTGAAAACACAGCGAGACTATACAAATAGGAGAGAACACACCGGAAAAGAATATGTTGGTGAGCAAATTGGCAAATGACTAGAAATAAGACTACATGCTGAGTAAGCAGAACTTATTTAGACTAGTAGGTTATAATTAGACAAGCAGTATTACCTGTACAGTAGAGTGTTCTATGTATAAGAACCCTGATTTGTCTTCTTGTCTTGTCCGTCTTCAACAGATCTTGAAAATCTGACTAGCTAAATGTGAGCCACTGTCCACTTTAGTAAACGGGAATCGGCTCACTTGAGTTTCCGAGGCTGCCCCGCGTCCTGTGAGGTGCACCAGCCGCAGCAATGGCCGCAGCAGCGATGGAGGTGATGGGTTTCATAATGGCCTTCCTGGGAATGGTCGGTAACTTGGTAGCCACGCTTCTACCGTACTGGGAGACTTCGGCTCACATTGGTCCTAACATTGTCACAGCTGTGGCCAACATGAAGGGCTTGTGGATGGAGTGCGTCTACCAGAGCACTGGAAGCTTCCAGTGTGAGACCTACAACACCATCCTCGGTCTGCGGACGGACCTGCAGGCGGCCCGGGCCATGATGGTCATCTCTTTGCTGTTGTCTGTGATGGCCTGTGCTGTGTCCAGCATGGGGATGCAGTGCACCATGTGTATGGACGGGTCTCCTGTCAAGGCAAAGGTGTCTGGAGCCGGAGGGTGCTTGTTTCTAACGTCCGGGCTTCTGTCCCTCATCCCTGTATCCTGGAGGATCCATGAGGTGATTCAAACCTTCTACCAGCTTAGTGTACCGGAAAGTGTGAAGTTCGAGATAGGGGACTGCCTCTATGTTGGACTTGCATCTTCCCTCATGTCCATACTGGGTGGGGGACTCTTGAGTACGTCCTGCTGCGATGACCTAGAAATAAATCAAGGGTTCAGGCGCCACACCGGGGGTTACCCATACCCTGACCGCAAAGAAACAATGGCCCATAAGGGTTTGCATTCCGTACCCTACCGTCCAGCCACCTTGCAGACTGGGATCAGCTTAAATCCAACCAACAAGAACCAAACCCTGGCCAGTCAGGTTAGTACCAGTAGCCACTCCACACCGGCTCCCCGCAGCTCCAAAAAACCTGGAAGGCCCAACGCCGCAGCCAGCTACGATGTTACGGGGTATGTCTAAAGGTTTCGTACCTGCTTTCTTCTCCACCTGCTTTTCTTTTTCTTTTCTTTTGCCAACTTAAGTAAAGTCGTTACATTGGAGAGACTGTGATGACCAATAGGGGCTTGACGCTACAAGCAACTGAACTGAAAAGTGAGAGCTCCATTTCTTCCTTCACAAACCACACCAGCATGTCGTTCATGCTGAGAGACTCGCAATAAACGAAAAGCCACGCCTGTAAACTGAACGAATGAATTTCTCCTAGTTAAACTGTGCCTGCTCTGTGTAAACACAGACCTAATGTTTCGCAATGACCTATTTGGCTGCTTCACCATCAAATTAGTATTTTTTATATGTTGGAAATGATTTAAGATGCATAGTAGTTGTATAGTTTTGTATAGTTAGAGATGAACAGTGTTATTATTATTATTTTTTTTTTAAACGATAAACGATACTGATGTTATAAATAAACTTGATTCCTTGAATACATATCTGGGTTAACATTCTTTATAAATTCTATGCACTACAGTTCTGTGGGGCTACAGTAAAAATGATGATTAGCTCATTTGCTGATGGTAATGTACATGAATTAATTCAATTAAATTGCAGTTCCTTATTACTGGGTGGTGTGATTGGTAGACTTTATACCACCATGTTTGTTTGACTGAGATATAACATTAGGAAATGGTGCTGTCTGGTTATTTTAAATCTTGAATCAGATTAAAAGCTCAATGCTGTATTAACTGACCTGTATAAATGGCCCTTAATCAGCAACACTGCTTTCTATCTTTGGTACAATCAGATATATATGATTGACAGAGCTAGAGCGTGAGTTATTTTTTGATGTGTGATCATATGTTGTTGTAAACACCAGCTGGACTGGCCGCTGAGGAGAACTATTCAAATATGGTTCAGTGACATGGAGTCCAACCTTGAAACAAAAATAACCTCACATCTTCAGCCAGCTCCGACATCGACTGAGGGTGTACTATGTGCTTTTAGAACTTAAGTTTAAAACCCCAGTATGTTTTTTTTTTCAAACCTGATCACTCCTCTTAACCCCCCCCCAACAAAACAAAAAAACAAAACAAAACAAGCTCATGCTGGTGTAAGCAGGGTAATTCTGGTTCATGCTGGTGCTAGACTAGCATACAAGTGTCCAAAATACAACATACACTATATGACCGAAAGTTATATAAGTATTGAGCTCAGGCATTTCGGCCACACCCACTTTAAACAAGCATCTAAAACCAAACACATGGCCTCCATAAACAAACACCAGCAGTAGAGTGGATCAGAATGAGGAGCTCAGTGACTGTCATACGACACCACCTTTTCCAAAAGTCAGATGGTGAAATTGCTAGATGCTAGATCTGCCCCAGTCCACTGTAAGTGCTATTATGTAAGTGACACTGTAGCATCTGTTGAAGCCCTGAAGCAGGAAACCACAAAAACTCAAAGAGGGGGCTGCTGTGCATGTAGCAAAAATGATCTGTTTTCTGTTGCATCACTCTCTCTCTCTCTGCACAGCTTTCGCTTAGTCTCGTTCACTATTACACATGTTTTTGTTTTTTTTGGTTGGTTTGTACAGTGATTAACTGTAATCTTAAATCCAGATCCAAACCCCTAATGAGCGAGGAGATTGCAACAGTAACAGGAAAAACTCATGCCAGGCAAGAAGCAGCAAGAAGCAACCTTGGTCTAGAGCCAAGACTCAAAAGGGGGAACCCATCTTCTTCTGAGTGGCGTCACACAGTGAAGCTACAGATAGAATGAAAAATACACTTCAATCAAATCAATGTGTTGGGAAACTAGACTAGACCTGCACAATATTTGGTGTTATAATAAGTATTGCAATACTGGCATTTGCAGTACACTTACAGCAGAAGGCTACATCCTGTAAACAAGGCCTACAACTAACCACAATGTTTTTAATGAGTGATGTGAGCATCTTGACCCGTATGTGTCTTATCTCTGTAGAATGGATGTTTTACGCAAAGTTGATGTTATTTCCTGATAGTTCTAAAAAAATGTGTTAGAATGTTGTCAAAGTGTTTAACTGGGGGTCATATACCCAAAACAGAGGTGCTTTGATGGGTATTTGGGAAAAGGTGCACATTGGAGAAGTAGGATTTGCTTAAATACCAACTGCAAGTCTGTTTCAGTGATTTTCACTAATTACCTTGTGGTTTAGGTTTCCTTTACAGTGCAGTTTTAGCATTGCTTTACAGCAGAAGGGGACTAGTTACGCTGCATGTTAATCTCTGCAATGATCTGTGGTTTTTCTATCTCAAAACTTTGTGAAGCACCATCTCAGCATATTGATAACTACTTAATGCACACAACTCTGGTGAGGCAGGTTTTGGAGACGTTAAAGGGGAAAAGATCAGAGTGTTTTGATGGGAAATGGTAACAGACCCTTTACAAAAAGTGACAACTAGGGGTCGCTATGGTCATGAAGTTAACCCAAGTGCTGCACGTTTTACGTTAAGATAGATAGATAGATAGATAGATAGATAGATAGATAGATAGATAGAGATTCAAGGCATTCAAGACAAAATGCTGTCTTAAGTATAAAGTATAACTATGAAAAAAGTTTTTATTGGGGACTACTTTTGTCTCTACAGACATCTGATTCCTAAATGAACTAAAATTAAAATCTCTAGAAAGAAACATTACACACCAAAGCACTTTGAATGACTTTGTTCACATCTTACTCGTTCACTGGGAAACGCTGGTGTGTTTGCCAGTATGTTGACGCAAGTGGATGGAATGGGGGCACCCTCTGGTGGTAAGAGGGAGAACACCCAAATTTGATGAACAGTGATCTTCAGAAACACTGAGAATCACATCACTTATGAAATGTGCAGATACTGTTTTATTTACACAATAAATAATAATTACAGCAGTTACAGTGTGCTCATCTCAGTACGACAAGCGGAGAATTAGGAGAGTTAGGAGAGTTAGTTCTTGCAGTCTTGTGTTGTACTTGTACTGGAGTCTCCACTTGCAGTTTTCCTCTCCCGACCAAACTCAATGACTAGAGGCTTGTCCAGCAGCCTGTACCCATTCAGCATATCCAAAGCAGCACGTGCAGCTTCTACATCTGCAAAACAACAGAAACTTCATAATAACAATCAATATGGAAATCATCTCCTGCCTCAAGTGGAGGAGCTTAGGTATCTCGGGGTCTTGTTCGCAAGAGAGGGAAGGATGGAGCGGGAGGTTGACGGGCGGATTGGTGCGGCGTCTGCAGTGATGCGGAAGAGAGAGCTGAGCCAAAAGGCAAAGCTCTTGATTTACTGGTCAATCTATGTTCCTACTCTCACCTCTGGTCATGAGCTTTGGTTAGTGACCGACAGAATCTGCCCTTAGAGACAGGGTGAGGAGCTTGATTATACGGGGGAGGCTCAGAGTCGAGCTGCTACTCCTCCATGTGGAGAGGAAGCAGCTGAGGTGGTTCAGGCATCTGGTTAAGATGCCTCCTGGACGCCTCCCTGTGGAGGTGTCCGACCGGGAGGAGACCCCAGGGAAGATCTAGGACACGCTGAAGGGATTATATCTCTCTGCTGGCCTGGGGACGCCTCTGCATACCCCCCCGGAGAGGCTAGAGGAGTTGGCCGGGGAGAGGGAAGTCTGGGTTTCTCCGCTTAGACTGCTACCCCTGCGACCCGGATCCCCGGAAAAGCGGTAGATAATGGATGGATGGATGGATGGATGGATGATTGGACAATGAATATAAAAGTAATCTACCAAAACATCATCTACCCAAACGAGAATGCTTCTTCATCATCATCATCATCATCTTACGTGAGGAAAAAATATGGACTGATGCTACAGTGACTCACTATTGCACTCACTATTGGTACCTAATGGCATTACAAGACAGGACAGGACTTACTTCAGACAATGTAATATGTAGACGTCCTTGATGTCCCGTCAAAACTGTTATTTCTCCACATTCTGTTGCTAATTACCTATTTTTGGAATGTTCTGAACTAAACATCTTACATTGTACTTGGTATTTCATCACCAATTTCACAAAATTGCTTCCAACATTTCCTATATTCCTTGTTTTATTTTAATTGTAGTAGCTTTTCTTTGTTTTACAGTTTTAACTTTCTGTTGTTTCTTTTCAGCTTTAAATGATACCAGATTTTTACTGTGGTCTCAGACTTTTAGTCTCCGGTGTTTACATCTGTTAAAGGTTAGGGGATTACTCACTCACCCTATTGGCTTGATTAAACATACAATAATGGGAAACCCTGTAAACAGGTACGAGCTCACCAACAGAAATCTCAGATACCAGATCTTACCAGAGAACGTGATGAAGGCTTGGCCCTTCAGTCTGCCTGTCAACAGTCGGTACAGAATCGGGTTTTTGTCATCCTGCTGAAACCTGGAGAAGAGGGACACCAGCTGGGCTAGAGAAGCCCGAGGACTCATGTTCTTCACACACAGCACCTTTTTAGAAAACATGTAACAAGTAGGGTCAGATGCTGTATGGGGTCTTATTTGAAATAATATAATGCAATCTTGGTTAACTCTACAAATTAATATATGAATTAGTAAAAATAAACAAATGGTTTTTAAACATTCCTGATCACAATAACCCTGCTCACTGTCATCGGTGCAAACACTATGTGCTATGCAACCAGCTGCTAGTAAAGTCTGGACAACACAATCCTGGACTACACCACTATCTGGACTATCACTTTAACGTTTCACTCAGTGTTGCTGTAATGGAAACCCACATTAGACGCCTCTCCACGCTGGTAGTTCTGAAAGCGGGCAATTTTCCTGATGCCCTCCTCTGTTTCCCGATTGTTCCTGATCTCCTCCTCTGTTATCTCCTCTATCCTGCCACTGACCGTCACTGGACCCTTCTGGCAATGTGCAGATGAAGCAGTGAGACGTCCGATTGGCTGGCTCATTGAGATTTTCGGGCTGCTGTGTTTCTCTTGTTTTTTAGATGCCGTCTGGTCAGTTTTGGGAGGGACCTGTTCATGGTTCGTTGAGGGTTGAGAGCTGTGTGATTGATCAGGGCCTTGGTCTGGAACAGGTGATTGGTTATAATCGGTATCTGTCTCTTTCAACCCAAACTGATTTGAAGGGGCTGACTGATGTGAGTGAGAGTCCGCTGTGATGTAATCTGAGGTTTTCTGCTGGTCTTTGAGAAAGGCCCTATATAAGGTGTCCATTGGGTTTGAGGATGTTGCCCCCTGCTGGCCATTCTGTGAATCTTCTTCTATGAATGAGAGAATCAAAAACAGCATGAGAGTGAGCAAACTCAACCCAAACTCATTTATCATCTCAGAAACCTGATGCTGAACATGGCTGATATAAAACCTATGATCCGTGATGAACTGATTAGACATTTTTATAAAGATGCACTCTTCTCTCTCCCTGTCACACTACTTCATTTAACCTTGATGGTAGAGGGCAGTCAGAAAGCTGGAGCGGTCGTTGCCATGGAAGAGAGATTTCTCGATCTCCATTTCTCTGCGGGAGAGGGCTCGGCTGGCTGAGAAGCGCTGTGGTCGTGAGAGCAGCTCCGCCCGTGCCACCATCTTGTCCCTGATGACTTGAAGTCGCTCGTCCTTCGCCTCTGGAGCTACGTGGACTCCTCGGTCCTGAGAGACAGCAGTAAGCACATACCACTCACAGTCACTTTTCGTGAATAGCATATTTTTACAGCTATTTTGTTGTGAGAAATATAAAGATAACAAAAGCTACTGATTATGATTATAGATGAATGTTAATAGGATCAAGTTATCAATATATGAATAATGTAATTTTAACTGTTCCGCCATTGATTTTCTATTATTTACATTTATAGCATTAGTATTTTTGGGTGACTCAGATAAGTAATTTGCTTAACCTTTGATTTACTTAACCATTGTTCTTAAGAATAAAAATGTCTTATCTTATTCAGACATGGCGGGACATGGAGAAACTGTGTAAAATATCTTGTAAATGGCATAAAGTTTCACCCTTATTTAACAATAGAGGGTTAGTAATAGGAGGGAGACCCATCACTGCAAATCATTGGAAAGATATGGGTATACATTACTTGGAGGATGTTTTTGATGTTAAAGGACTACTTACTTTTGACCACATTAAAAATACATTTAATCTCTCCCAGTCCTCCTTTTTCTTTTATCTGCAACTCAGATCTGCTCTTAGAGCAACTGGTCTGTCGTTGCAGCAGTCACTACCTACTCATCCTATGTATAAAATATTCATAACACAGGAAAATAAGAATAAGAGTCTGGTTTCCACATTATATCGTTTTACCCTTAAAGCTCCCTTTGAACAAACTTTGGAAACAAGATTACCCGGTCTTGAACGAGAACTTTGATTGGGATGTTGTGTGGTCGAATATTCAGAATGCATCTCGTAACCCTGATCATCAGTTGATTCACCTGAATTATATATATATATATATATATATAGAACATATCTGACTCCTCGCAGACTTTATTTTGTTTTATTTTAGTTCTGTGTATGGTGTGTGTTTGTGTATGGTGTGTGTTGTGAATGTTCAATAAATAAACAAAAATTGGATCACAAAAAAAAAGAAAAATGTATACATTTTATATATCCTTGTAAGACCTGGCAATTCATTTTTGTCCTCTGGAGGGGACATGAGTCTCCAAAATATATTTCAAAAACTAAATAAGGTACCTTGCTAAAACCTGTTGTACCATGTGGAGGACATCCTGGCCTTTCCTATGATGTATCATGTGTTGGGGTGTGTCATTCACAACAGAAGCTCTGCCTTTTAAATATGGCTGCCTCTCAGTAACCACATTTTATGGGATCAAGAGAGATAAGCTGTCAAATAATATGTATTTGTTATGTTTCTAAAACTTATAATTAATATGGTTTAGGTATAAAACTGCTGTAACTAGCTCTCAAAGCACTTTTTATTGATATGCGCAAATGTTTAACTACTTAACAGCATACTTTTTTATGTCCTTTGTAGTGGACATTGGAACTTACTTAAAAGTTTTATATAAAATTAATGGTGTCACAGGTGACAGGAATTTGAATTCATTTGAGATCATTTTGCAACATGTAAGCTCTGTAAACATGTAAATTCATTACTAATTTATTGTCCATTGATTACAAATTTAATTTATTCCTAATTTATTAGAAAATGTTACATAATTTTACATTTAAAAATAGAACATTAAAATGAAATTGACCGAAAATTTGGGTCTTATGTGTGAAAAGTGCAAAACTTTGGCTCAAGGTTTGGAGTAATTAACATGTTGGGATAGGAGCATATTTACCACTGTGGGGCAACTTTCCTTTTCACAATAAACAACATCCCTCTCCATCAGAGAAGGAGAAGTTTTTGATAAAGGATAAAAAATAACAGGCGTCTTGTTGTGGTTTTTGGCCTTGTCCATTATGCACTTTTCCAAATTCCTGCAACAGTTTAATGCTATTATACAACGGTGAGGGTAAAACTCCTCAAACCCTTTTAATCGCTCACTAAGGAATGTTAAAGTGTTGGATTTTTCACTGATTTACAGACAGAAAACATTTAAAGTCTTATCTTGAAACAGGGTTTCTATTAATCAATGTCTTATAATGTCAATATAAGACATTGACATTGAAATGTAACGTTATTGGTTATCAGTGTGTCTCAGACTTTTCATTAGATTGTATGACTAGACTGTCACTCTTGATTATAGGGATGCAGATTTAAAATTGACAAAAGTCTGCAAACAAATGGCCAGAAATAGCCAGAAAAAGTTTTATTTTTATTTTAATATTTCTGTGTTAATATAAGCCCTATGAAATAGCAAATTATATATTTTTTGTTGTTTTATACAGAAACTACTAAAAATGATGCAAAATAATATTGGTGTCACATAAAATGTATTTTTGGACATATTTTAATTTCTGATATGTTAAATTCAGTAAACAATCAACTACAGTTCTTAAAATGTGCAGAAATGTCCATACAGGATTACTTATTGTCACTTGGTAAACCAACAAAAAGTATAATACATAAAGACTCAGTCAGAGACTGTCCAGTCAGAGACTGCCTCTACCTGTGCAGCTTCTAAAGCTTTGCTATCCAGATTTCAAACAGAGACTCTTTTCTTTGGTGTTTAGTTTATTAAACTGTAAATACTGTTTGACCAGAGGAGGACGGGTCTCCCCTTGTGAGTCTGGTTTCTCCCAAGGTTTCTTCCTCCAGTCTAAGGGAGTTTTTTGCCACTGTTGCCTCTGGCTTGCTCACTGGGGGATATATGTTGTAACTGTCTGTTTTTATAACTCCTGTAAAGCTGCTTTGAGACAACATTGTTGTAAAAAGCGCTATATAAATAAACTTGACTTGACTTATAATTTAACCAGAGGTGTCCAAATGTTTGCATACAACTGTATATCCGTAACTTAATAATCAAGCTCTAATTAACTGTGTGTGGCTACTGTTTAATATACTTATTATGCAAAGTGCCAATTAATCATTGTTGATATATTAAAATATAACAAGTCATCAAATGAACCATTACATCTAAATCCTATTATTTTGTTTAGAAAGCTGTTAAAACGTGGATTAGGCCTTTCTAATGTTCTCATTCCCAACATGGGTGACTATCACCTGTCAAGTATCTGCATCAGGTTTCTTGTCCATCATCGCTGATATCCTATCCCATTGTCCTAATGTATAGTCCTAGTATTACAAAGATACCTTGAATTCGCTCTCTGGAAGGTCTCTGCTCTGCCACAGCTCGATCTCAGCCTCAGTGAGGCCCAGCTCTCTCAGACTGGCCAGCTCCGTCTCTCCATCCTGCAGTGCCTGGAACTGGGCCAGGCTGCGCACCCCCGCTGCCTGCTCACCGAAAGGCTTGTACACAGCAGCTGGGGCGAAGCATTTCTTCTTGGCTACGCAACTGCAGGAACAAGAAGAGGTTTGCTTTAAGGCCTACGTCCACAGTCATTAGTTCTTTACCACTTTACACCAATCAGCCAACTCCTTGAACATACAGTATCTGTCCATTTTATCAGCTCCCCTCACCATGAAGGGGAACTGTGTACACTCTGTTGAAGGACTGACCATCAGGGCCCCCTCCCCACCCATCACTAGCCAGCTCTCCTGTCCATTTGTGTCAACTGCTACACCCTCAGTTACATCACTGTGCCATCCAGATGCACCAGCATTGAGATAGGATGGGGCTGTTTCAGCTCACGCCCACTTTATATAAAGACTCAGTCAGAGACTGCCTCAGTCAGAGACTGCCTCAGTCAGAGACTGCCTCAGTCAGAGACTGCCTCAGTCAGAGACTGCCTCTACCTGTGCAGCTTCTAAAGCTTTGCTATCCAGATTTCAAACAGAGGCTCTTTTCTTTGGTGTTTAGTTTATTAAACTGTAAATACTGTTTGACCAGAGGAGGACGGGTCTCCCCTTGTGAGTCTTGGTTCCTCCCAAGGTTCCTTCCTCCAGTCTGAGGGAGTTTTTTCTTGCCACTGTTGCCTCTGGCTTGCTCACTGGGGGATATATGTTGTAACTGTCTGTTTTCCTAACTTCTATAAAGCTGCTTTCAGACAACATTGTTGTAAAACCTCTGTAAATCCCACTTTTACCCTGCTCTTCAACAGTCAGGACCACCACAGAACCACCTCTGGGCCATTGTTATTTGCGTGGTGGCTCATTCTCAGCACTGCCGTGACACTGACATGTGGTGTGTTAGTGTGTGTTGCACTTGTGCGAGTGGATCAGACACAGCAGTGCTGCTGAAGTTTTAAACACCTCAGTGTCACTGCTGGACTGAGAATAGTCCATCATCTAAATACTACCTGCTCTGCAGTGGTCCTGTGAGGGTCCTGATCATCAAAATCAGGGCAAAGGTTGGATAACAAAGTATTCAGAGAAACAAATGGAGTATAGTCTGTAGGTGCAGAACTACAAAGTGCTCCTATACGATAAGTGGAGCTGATAATAAGAACAGCTACTAAAGAAACGAGTGGTGGTTTTAATGTTACGGCTGATGTGTGTATATTATTTGTTTTATATCAATTTCAAATTTATACACCAAAGCCATAAACAAGCAAACGAGCTCCCGCTGCTCCAGCTGCTCCCGCCTACTCCAAATGTCAGTAAACACTCCTAATTCTAGACCTTCTGAATGTAATAAAATCCTGCTGTCTGCAAATGTCAGCAAACAACTTCTGACTGTGCACTTCATGAACACGCCTCCTAACACAATCTCGGCAAGTGAAGGAACAGGAGTGCCACAGTTACCGGTCTATGTTGACGTCCGTATCAAGCTGTTGCAGCAGCAGGCTGTGGAGCTGCCGCTGCCCTTCCGTCTCCTGCTCCTCAGGAACTGGACCTTCATCACAAACTCGACGTGCGACCCTGCAGACGAGCCCACAACGTTAGGATGCTTATGTGTTCATTGACGTTGTGTGTTCAATTACCATTCATTAGGAAATGATTCAGTGCCTGAAGAAATCCCAAATCTGATCACAAGTTGACTTAAGCAGATTATTTTTAATAAATAGATCAATTCATACTCACAGGGACATTAAACACTTGAAAAAATGAATAAATAATGATGAATAAATATTAAATACTTTTTACAACACACAGTGTCTGGAGAAACTATTTACATTATCTCTTAACAGTTGAGGTTGTTTAAGGATGCATGAACCGGCTGATTTCTGCTGATACGTTATTTTTACAGTTTAAATATGTAAATAACATGTTTTTTATTGGAATCGGAATTAATATGTAAATAACATGTTTTATATTGGAATCAGAATTAATATGTAAATATCATGTTTTTTATTGGAATCGGAATTAATATGTAAATAACATGTTTTATATTGGAATCAGAATTAATATGTAAATAACATGTTTTTTATTGGAATCGGAATTAATATGTAAATATCATATTTTATATTGGAATCGGAATTAATATGTAAATAACATGTTCTATATTGGAATCTGAAATAATATGTAAATAACATGTTCCGTATTGAAATCTGAATTTATATGTAAATAACATGTTCCGTATTGGAATCAGCATTAATATGTAAATAACATGTTTTTCATTGGAATCGGAATTAATATGTAAATAACATGTTCCGTATTGAAATCTGAATTTATATGTAAATAACATGTTCCGTATTGGAATCAGAATTAATATGTAAATAACATGTTCTATACTGGAATCTGAAATAATATGTAAATAACATGTTCCGTATTGAAATCTGAATTAATATGTAAATAACATGTTCCGGATTGGAATCAGAATTAATATGTAAATAACATGTTCTATATTGAAATCTGAAATAGTATGTAAATAACATGTTCCGTATTGAAATCTGAATTAATATGTAAATAACATGTTCCGTATTGAAATCGTAATTAATATGTAAATAACATGTTCTATATTGGAATCTGAATTAATATGTAAATAACATGTTCTATATTGGAATCGGAATTAATATGTAAATAACATGTTCTATATTGGAATCTGAAATAATATGTAAATAACATGTTCCGTATTGAAATCGGAATTAATATGTAAATAACATGTTCCGTATTGAAATCTGAATTAATATGTAAATAACATGTTCTGCATTGGAATCTGAATTAATATGTAAATAACATGTTCCGTATTGAAATCTGAATTAATATGTAAATAACATGTTCCGTACTGAAATCTGAATTAATGTGTAAATAACATGTTCCGTATTGGAATCGGAATATGTAAATAACATGTTCCGTATTGGAATCGGAATTAATATGTAAATAACATGTTCCGTATTGAAATCTGAATTAGTGTGTAAATAACATGTTCTATATTGGAATCGGAATTAGTGTGTAAATAACATGTTCCGTATTGAAATCTGAATTAATATGTAAATAACATGTTCCGTATTGGAATCTGAATTAATATGTAAATAACATGTTCTATATTGAAATCTGAATTAATATGTAAATAACATGTTCCGCATTGAAATTTGAATTAATGTGTAAATAACATGTTCCGTATTAAAATTTGAATTAATGTGTAAATAACATGTTCTGTATTGGAATCGGAATTAATATGTAAATAACATGTTCCGTATTGAAATTTGAATTAATGTGTAAATAACATGTTCTGTATTGGAATCTGAATTAATGTGTAAATAACATGTTCCGTATTGGAATCGGAATTAATATGTAAATAACATGTTCCGTATTGGAATCGGAATTAATATGTAAATAACATGTTCCGTATTGGAATCGGAATTAATATGTAAATAACATGTTCTATATTGAAATCTGAATTAATATGTAAATAACATGTTCCGCATTGAAATTTGAATTAATGTGTAAATAACATGTTCCGTATTAAAATTTGAATTAATGTGTAAATAACATGTTCTGTATTGGAATCGGAATTAATATGTAAATAACATGTTCCGCATTGGAATCTGAATTAATATGTAAATAACATGTTCCGTATTGAAATCTGAATTAATATGTAAATAACATGTTCCGTACTGAAATCTGAATTAATGTGTAAATAACATGTTCCGTATTGGAATCGGAATTAATATGTAAATAACATGTTCCGTATTGGAATCGGAATTAATATGTAAATAACATGTTCCGTATTGGAATCGGAATTAATATGTAAATAACATGTTCCGTATTGAAATCTGAATTAGTGTGTAAATAACATGTTCTATATTGGAATCGGAATTAGTGTGTAAATAACATGTTCCGTATTGAAATCTGAATTAATATGTAAATAACATGTTCCGTATTGGAATCTGAATTAATATGTAAATAACATGTTCTATATTGAAATCTGAATTAATATGTAAATAACATGTTCCGCATTGAAATTTGAATTAATGTGTAAATAACATGTTCCGTATTAAAATTTGAATTAATGTGTAAATAACATGTTCTGTATTGGAATCGGAATTAATATGTAAATAACATGTTCCGTATTGAAATTTGAATTAATGTGTAAATAACATGTTCTGTATTGGAATCTGAATTAATGTGTAAATAACATGTTCTGTATTGGAATCGGAATTAATATGTAAATAACATGTTCCGTATTGGAATCGGAATTAATATGTAAATAACATGTTCCGTATTGGAATCGGAATTAATATGTAAATAACATGTTCCGTATTGGAATCTGAATTAATATGTAAATAACATGTTCTATATTGAAATCTGAATTAATATGTAAATAACATGTTCCGCATTGAAATTTGAATTAATGTGTAAATAACATGTTCCGTATTAAAATTTGAATTAATGTGTAAATAACATGTTCTGTATTGGAATCGGAATTAATATGTAAATAACATGTTCCGTATTGAAATTTGAATTAATGTGTAAATAACATGTTCTGTATTGGAATCTGAATTAATGTGTAAATAACATGTTCTGTATTGGAATCGGAATTAATGTGTAAATAACATGTTCCGTATTGGAATCGGAATTAATATGTAAATAACATGTTCCGTATTGGAATCGGAATTAATATGTAAATAACATGTTCCGTATTGAAATCTGAATTAATGTGTAAATAACATGTTCTGTATTGGAATCGGAATTAATATGTAAATAACATGTTCTGTATTGAAATCTGAATTAATATGTAAATAACATGTTCTGTATTGAAATCTGAATTAATATGTAAATAACATGTTCTGTATTGGAATCGGAATTAATATGTAAATAACATGTTCTGTATTGGAATCGGAATTAATATGTAAATAACATGTTCTGTATTGGAATCGAAATTAATATGTAAATAACATGTTCTGTATTGAAATCTGAATTAATATGTAAATAATATTGGAATGTACTGGAATGTTCCTAGTACATCTATACCAAAATGCTGTAAACATATCATATTTGAATATATTTCAGAGACTAAAACAAAGTAGTGTCTCATTTAAAACACACTATTAAGAACTATGAAGCCAAAGATAATCAATATAGATATTCAATATATCACATACTGTCCTGCACTACGTACAACTACGTATGACAACAATGATAAACACTGTCATAAAGCCATAAATATAAATATCCATAGCTCATTCTACAAAATAGCCATTCTTTCTTACTTCTAATGTATCACTTTATTTGATTCATGTTATTTAAGGAGCAAATAATGTTATTTATATTAAACGCTGGCTAATATGATGTACTGGAAATGTGTTCATTTACCCCACAGAACAAAACATAAATGGTATAAAAAATTAAAAAGCTGTGCTTCACAGAGAAAAACATGTTGGTGATATAGACCACCAACCAGCTCCAAAACAGCTTGGAAACAATTCTTACATTAAATTCTTACAATTCTTACATGCTTTACTTACATTGAAAGTATGTTTTTGTTCTTTCTTGTAAAGTTGCAATTTTGGAGATATATATCGTCGCTGTCCAAAATGCATCTCTATTTTTGTTAATTTTTCTACATCATTTGAACACAACAGTTACTGTTTACATGATGAGAAAATTTCATGATGAACAGACTAATAGAAAAAAAAATAGCTTGGCAAATTTTCTGGTTCCATTGACTTACATTGAAAGTAAAGACCATTTTTGTCCTCTCCTGTAAAGTTATTTTGGAGATACTTTTTTTCCATTGGACAGTGATGATATAAAAAAAAATATATATAATCATCTTAAGCAGTTTATAAGAAGAAACACATATATCAAATCAAATATATCAGTATATCAGATACATTGGATCGGCTATTGGACAAAAATAAAAGTATAATCTGTTCAGATGCCTGAGCCCACACTATCACGTATATATGATAAAGTGAATGTTTGATGGTGCTGAAAATCCAAAAAGCTGCTAAAAAGTCAGTGAGTGTTCAAGTTAAAATAAAAAGAAACAGCAGTATTGCATAACTGAGTCAGTTTAAGTGGGAAAAGGAGGGTATTGGATTACTATTGCTATCAGTCGATACTCAAGGTCGCAGTATCAGAACTGAACATGAAAAAGTGGTATTGAGCCATCCCTACTGAACACAGCTCTCCAAAATGGATCTAGTTTTAAGGAGCAGTCCAATTTTTACTGTCATTCTAGCACTCAGCCGCCTGTATGTGGTAAAGTTCGATACATTTTTCAACAATTACCCGATGACAGGAGATAATCACTGCATTTCAGACAAATGGGAGTGGACTATGACGCATCTGCCTCACCTGCTTTCATGACACTCGCACACCCACAGAATAACTGAACGTCTGAATACCATATAAGTCACACAGATCTGTTCTGACATGCTAATTTTAAAAGCCCTGCTCATACATATCAGCCACGCCGAGAGCACTGCAGTCCTGCCTATAGATTAGTGTGTGCAACGTGTAATGCTTTCAGCTACACTAAACACTCTCAGCCTGCCATCATGTCTTCAGCCTTCAAGGTAAAAAAAATAGGCCCCTATCTGACCCAAACGATTGCCCAGCATATAGCCAGAACAATATAATCAGATGTCACATTACTATGTCTCTTCCACTCAGTGGGCCTGCACGTAGGTTGGACGATATCAGGACTTTAGAGAAATCGCCTGAAGAATTATTGTGATAAACAATACTACAGCAAACCTAATCCAGTTACAAAGAAACTAAACTGGATTTGGTCTGTAGGAGAGGAAAGGGTCAGCTAAATCAACAGACTTGGAAAAATTAACTGTGGATCCTTGTTCTGGACAAAGCTCATCCGTTGAACTCCCTGCCACAGAGTTTTAGTTCCACTTTCACATTCGCCAATGAACAAAAGAGTTGGTTAAATAAAGGCAAACGACTGGCTATAATAAAAATCAAGCCTTACAATAAAGCAATATGACAATATCAATCATCTTCATGATAAATTACATCATGTAAAAACACACTACAGTACTTAAAACACTTCTTAAATTTAAGTTGCAATACAATTACATCATAAGCAGTCCTGTTAGTTTAGTACAGTGTGTGAAATGTAACACCAATGTATACACCAATCAGCCATAACATTAAAACCACCTCCTTATATCTACACACACTGCCCGTTTTATCAGCTATTTGTTTCTCTGCATACATTCTTAAACCCTGTTCACCCTGTTCTTCACTGATCAGGACCCTCAATAGACATATTCTGATTTTATGGTAATTTAAAGCTGTTAAAAATGTAGTGTATATACACAGACAAGCCATATAATTAAAAATACCTCCTTATATCAACAAACACTGTCCGTTTTATTAGCTATTTGTTTCTCTGCATACATTCTTAGACCCTGTTCACCCTGTTCGTCACTGATCAGGACCCTCAATAGACATATTCTGATTTTATGGTAATTTAAAGCTGTTAAAAATGTAGAGTATATACACCGACCATCTATATCATTAAAAATACCTCCTCATATCTACACACTGTCCGTTTTATCAGCTATTTGTTTCTCTGCATACATTCTTAGACCCTGTTCACCCTGTTCTTCACTGATCAGGACCCTCAATAGACATATTCTGATTTTATGGTAATTATAAGCTGTTAAAAATGTAGTGTATATACACCGACCACCTATATCATTAAAAATACCTCCTCATATCTACACACTGTCTGTTTTATCAGCTATTTGTTTCTCTGCATACATTCTTAGACCCTGTTCACCCTGTTCTTCACTGATCAGGACCCTCAATAGACATATTCTGATTTTATGGTAATTTAAAGCTGTTAAAAATGTAGAGTATATACACCGACCATCTATATCATTAAAAATACCTCCTTATATCTACACACACTGTAAATTTTATCAACTCCACTTACAATACAGGTGCATGTTGTAGTTCTACACTTTCAGACTGTAGTCCATCTGTTTCTCTGTATACTTTGTTATCCCCCTTTCTGTTCTTCATTGAACAGGACCCTCAAAAGGCCACCACATAGCAGACATTATTTAGGTGGTGGGTCATTCTCATCACTTCAGTGACACTGACATGGTGCTGGTGTGTTAGTGGAGTTTTAAGCCGCTGTGTCCACTCACTGTATAGACACCCCTACCTTGTGGGTCCAGCTTGTACATGTAAAGTCAGAGATAATAGCTCATCTGTTGCCGCAAAGTTTCATCAGTGGTAACAGGATGCTGGACGGTTGGATTTTGTTGGTTGGTGGACTATTCTCAGTCCAGCAGTGATACTGAGGTGTTTAAACACTCCAGCAGCACTGCTGTGTCTGATACACTCATACCAGCGCAACACACACCACCATCACGTCAGTGTCACTACAGTGCTGAGAATGACCTTCTTTAATAGTACCTGCTGTGTGGTGGTCCTGTGGGGCCATTAAAGAATTTAAGAACAGGCTAAGAGGAGATAAACAATGTATGCAGTGAATCAGATGGACTACAGTCTGTAAGTGTATATACAGTGAGGAAAGGAAGTATTTGAACACCCTGCGACTTTGCAAGTTCTCCCACTTAGAAATCATGGAGGGGTCAGAAATTTTTGTCTTAGGTGCATGTCCACTGTGAGAGACATAATCGAAAAAAAAAATCCGGAAATCACAATGTGTGATTTTTTTATAATTTATAACACACAACTGCTGCAAATAAGTATTTGAACACCTGTGAAAATCAATGTTAATATTTGGTACAGTAGATTTCTATAATTTCCATGATTTGTTAGTGGGAGAACCAGCAAAGTCACAGGGTGTTCAAATACTTATTCCCCTCACTGTGTGTATATATATATATATATATATATATATATATATATATATATATATATATAAGCAATCTTTCCTGCTTTATAACACCCGCAGATATCTCTTTGCAACAATGATTTTTAAAAAATAAATAAAAGCTTTCCATAAAACTAAATGTAAACAAACATAAGGCATCAGGGGGCATACTCAGAGGGCATACTCATAACCATTAAGGTGCAAACTTTCTATAAGGCAGTAAGTTTCTCTAGAACTGAGAATTTCACATCAACCCACTCTGGATGACCTAAAAAAGTTGCCCTTTTTTAAAGTGATGCGTAGAAGAGCACTTTGGGTTCCCTAAAGAAACTTTCAATAGATGGTTCATCAAAGAACCATTTCATAATTAACAAGTGTGAGCATGAAGAACGTGTATTTAATGTCATAAATCAATATCAAGTAACGTTGATTGTGTGCAAGGTGTGGGCAGTCATGATCTAATGACACATATTTGTGGATTTTCTAGGTGAAAACAATTTAATATATCCACTGAAGTGTACTGACTTGCACATTTTAATTCACAATTTCTGCTTTTTTGGTTAATTTAACATATTGAAAGACAAAAATCCAACATAATATACTAAACTTGCTCAATTAAAACTGTGTATGTTAAAATAAATTGTACATAAAATTTTCAAGTTGCATTTTTTGGTCTAAGCCAATGAACCATTTAGGAATCCTTAAGAGTGTAAATAATAACAATAATATGCAAATAAATCTGAGAAAATCTTTAATGTCTAATGAAAAAAAAGTCTGCATGGCTGTATCTAGTCTTAGTCTTGCAGGCAAATCATGTATATTTCCAGAAAGAAAATACTTCATCAGCACATTTGATGCATTTAAGTAAAAGTAATAATAAGTATAAGTACTCAGATACTTGCTAATGTTTCAGCCACATGATACATATCTATTTAGCAGTGCAGTGAACCACTCGGGACAGAGAGATATGATCTGGTGTCCTATTAAAAGTTTCATGCAATTGTATCGCTCGGGCTGAGCTCTTCACAGTATTGCACAAAATACTCAGTATGCTCGTAAAGGAGCGGGTACTTTAACAAAGACAATGGTTTTATATAGAACCATAAATATTCAAAGAAACATTTGCGAGCTTAAATGATTGTTTCTGTAGAACCATTATAAAGTCATTGTTTATGTGACGGCTCAGAAATCCATGCTTTTACATATATATATTTACATATAGTTTAGCCCCACCCCCTTCACACAGAAGTCACAAAGTGGGTTTCAGTACAAAAGCAGTATGTTTAATTCTAGGGGATAAAGAGAAGTTGAACAGTGGTCATAGAAAAATTAATTACTTTTTGTTTTTGGGGCAAAAAGAAATAAAGGATATAGGTCCTTTAAATGTGCTTCCTTAAGTTGCGGTTCTGACAGAGCATTATGTGAACGTTCAAATCTGAACAGCTCCTCTTTTTTTTTAACTATTTTTGAAAATGTAATTAAGGTGCATTTGTTTTAAATATTGATGATTACCATCAATATTTAGATATTTTCCATCAATATCAGATTTTTTTTTCCAACAATATCAGATATTTTCCTCCTTCTAAATATTCAGTGTTATGGCCTCATGTCTACCGCTGACTGCTGAGTTATTATGAGTTTTCTCAGGAAACTCTGGGTTTTTTATTACCCAGAAAAATTGTTTTACGATAGTTCTGAGAGAACGGTTTGCCCTAAACATATTATTAAAGTACATTAATTGTTGAGAGATAAATGCAGGGCGCTGTGAGGCATTTTTTTCAAAACTCCTTTTTTTCATTTTACCATCACCAACATCTACCAAATCTACCAAGAAATAAAAAAGTTTTATTACTTAGAAAACAAGTGAAGGTTCACATGTCAGTGTAACTAAATAGGCTATACCTGTGCTTTTGACACTGCGACCACTGCTTCCTATGAACACCAGTGCATCATCTCATATCAGACTCGACTCTGGACTAGATTTTCATCTACATGATTAAATTAAGATTAATTAAGTGATAATTTCTTTATCACAGTTTCAGTTACTCCTGAACCTGGCTTAGAAACCTTCCACCAAGTTCTTAATAGTATAGTTAAATAGTGAGAGGGTCCGAATGAACACAGACCCAGCTCTCTACACAGCACATATAGCTAACTTTAAGAAAATCAGTTTTCTATTCGCTTTCTATTCGAATTCCCCGTCCCACCTTAAATCCTTAAACCCCCTAAGGTGGAACTTTAGCAAGCAAGCAAGCACCAGAATGTAACTGCTGCACAATTTAAGGTGGAACGAGTAATTCGAATAGAAAGCTAACTCCAGAAAGCAAACAGTTAAGATTTTCCAGCAAACTGATGGCGAGTCTGTGTGTTACTGTAACCCCTCCAATACTCCAGCAGTCACTTAACCGCTAACTCTGTAACAGTACACGGCGACTCGTATACGTTACATTTCAATATCTTTATCTTACAGTATCTTTGCAGCATGTACAAAGACATAAAAACATAAAATAGTATCTAACAAGAAACAAAAACTGAATGAACGCTGTCACACATCAGTTCCTTACCGCTTCATGTTTCCCAAAACATATCAACTTCCTCTTCTCAGCAGAAAGCGTTCCTGTCGAAGCAAAGGACTCTGGGATATGTAGTTTAATGGAGTTTTGTTTTAATAATAATGGTTTACAAATTGGCCAAAGAGTACAAATTGTAACCTGAAGATATAGCTGATATTCAGCAGCTCTAGGATTTATAATATTGTCAAATTTGTATAATAATCCTATGCAAATTCTCATAATATCTTTAAAGGGTCTCTCTCTCTCTCTCTCTCTCTTTCACAACATTCACAGATCTACAGTATAACACAGCAATAATGTATCTAGGATTCCACTAATTTTATATATATATATATATATATATATATATATATATATATATATATATATATATATATATATATATATATATATATTTTTTTTTTTTTTTTTTTTTTTTATTCATTAATTCATACATTTATTATACTTCACTTCAGGATGCAACACAAGTATTGCTTTATGTATACATAAAACACTATATAAATCAGTTTTCTTCCTAAAGTATTGTTATATTTATTTTATATGGGTTTAACAGCACAATCTATTCATTTTAAGGGGAGTTTGAACAGCACATATTTGAATTTTAGATTAAATAAAAAAACACAGCCGTTATAAGAGGGTGTGGCCATGACACCCATCACCCTTTCCTACCACATCCCCTAAATAGCCCACAAACAGTCAGACACACACACACACACACACACACACACAGAGAGAGAATAGCGGCATTGAATATTCAGAAAGAAGTGCCTGCTGACAATCACTGCTGTCGAACGCATTAGCACCTGTAAAGGCTCTTTTGTAATGCACAGCGCTGCTGATGATGTTGCATGAATGTGATTTTGTTTCTGACAGTCACTTAAACTGAAGAGAAATAACACACACTGACTGTCTCACATTATGCTCCCCCAGATCTCAGCTCTCTGGTAGTGCTGGGCATCAAAAAACAAACACCTCCAAAATGTTTTTATTCCAACTAATTCTGGAGCAGTTTTATTGGTTTAATCAAAATATATACTTGGTATATTGTAGATGGTAACACATCTGCTTGCCATGCTGTTATTTTAATTAGAGTCCTTGGGCATGACTCCTAACACTACCTTTGCAAAAGATTTTTATGTTTATATTTATTTATTATATATTTATATAGAAATATAATATTATAATTTATATATTATAAATACCATTTATATAATACATACATACATATATATATATATATATATATATATATATATATATATATATATATATATATATATATATATATTGTTATAGCTAATGGCTATGCATCTAATCTCATGCCCATAAAATTATATGTAATGTTGATATATGTACATCTGAAAAAATTTCAAGTTTCATTGAATTCATTCATATATTTTTCTCCCATAAAAGATATTTAAAAATGAATTTAAAAAAAGGTTTGAGGCCAAAACCTTTTTCAAAATTTTCATAAAACAATGCCTCAGGCATCAGGCAATGTATTCATAACCATTTTGTGTGAGGTAGTGTTTAGAGGCATTAAACTCTTTAGACGTTCGGTTCCTATCACAATCAGTTTGAACTATTCTGCATTGCCCTTTAACTGTAAAGTCCGTTGCTGGGTTGTTTCAAAATAACGGTTGTAAATACATAAAATGTGTTCAGTCTGGCTCACGTTTAGAGGAGAATGAAACAGAACAAAACAGTTCCATAAACAAGCTGTCAACAAGATTTATACAACAATATATTTAGGAGGCATCCCAGCAAACTTTCTTACAACGTTGCCACAACGTTGCCACAACATTGTCACAACTTCACTATTTAGTAAGCTTGTTATATGGTATTTTTACTATCTGTTCACAACTCTCACTTTAATTTCCATGGGGTTCTATGCAGACTTAATGGAACATATGAAGAATTCTAGAAGGTTCTGACAACGTACTGACAATGTTGCATCTGTGTTATCACAACAATGTCAGATAACGTCACAACTTTCTGAGATTTATATTTTAATGTTGTGGCCACCAAAACAGTATGTTGTCACAGTGCAACTGTGTTTGCATGGATTAGTTCATTAACCTGATTGATGCCGGTCATCTGATACCGAATACCGCAATTAACATCTTTGAAAAATATCGCGATATCGGACTGCGTGCTCGGTATCGCTCCGCGCTGCTCTCAGGTGCAGGAAAGTCGCTGGCAGTGGAAAACGCGCAAGAACATCCGGTACGTGCTGACGTCAGTAGGTGAGGCGGCAGGGTGTGCTCAGCAAACCGTGCAGCGAAAGAAAACAGAGACGAGAACAAAAACATGGCGATGATATTGAAAAGCTCCGAGCAGGGGAAGGTTGAGCTGGGTAGAGTCGGGCTCCGCTGCTGCTGGTTCGAGCAGCTCTGCAGCCTCTGACTGACGGCGCGGAGGGGTGGGGACGCAGGGTGGGGTCAGAGGCAGGGGAGAGGCGGAGGAGAGACGGAGAGCCTGAGAGCCCAACCCTGAACACGGCAACAACACGCACTCACACTGAAAGACGCTCGGGGGGGAGGAAAGAGGATTTCTTTTTCTTTTCGACGCCGGGGACATGATTCGTACGACTAGCTGAGGCGAAGACCTTCACCTTTTCTCCCAAAATAATTGATCCGAAAGGTAGAAAACTGCCGTCGACATTACTATTATTGAAACACACCCTGCCCGAGCGACCCCCCCTCCACTCCACCCCTTTTTTTTTTTTACCACCGCACCCGCTTAGCTACCGAGATGCATAAGGAGACTCGGAATAAGAAAGTAAGTCCATTTTTTATTAACCGTTATTGACTTCTTGCCAGAGCGCCACGGCCGGTCGTTGCTGGTTTCCGGCCCGGTTGAAAATTCCGCCGTTTCTGTGCTAAAGAAATTCTGTCAACAAGCCGAACTAACGCTCCTTCCTTCCTTCCCTCCTACGGGGCTGTTACCGGCTTCGCTAGCAGCCCACCCGAGTAGCCTGTATTGTAGTAGCCGGGCGAAGGTGGCTGCTCGGGCTGGCGAGCTCGGTGACTGTGCTAGCCGGGTCAGAGCAGCCGCAGCTCGGCGAGTTTACAGCAGCGCTCCCGTTAGAATCAGCCAGCCGGTTCTCCCCTCACCGTTAGCCTTAACGCCTCCTGCGCAAAGTTCGAGAAAGCGGCCAACTCTTAAAGCAAGTTTCCTATTCAGCGAACTGTAACGAGGCTGTGCTCGACCGGTCCTCATCCTCTCCCTCTCGAAGCAGGGTTTGAAGCGGTCAGTGCAAGGCAGGAAGGAAATACAGCGAATACAGCGAGCTAGTAAGACACCATCTTAGTTTCTTAAAGCGACAGGGACCTTAGTGGAATAGAGGAAATGTACAGGTCTGTGGTACGTGGGCAGGTGCTGCACTTTTGCATCTTTCGTTTGTCTCTTTCAGGCTTCTTTGGCATTTAAGCTACCTCACAGGCTCGAGACTAAGCTGTTGGATTGTTTCCTCATTTCCTGTGTGAAGAGGAGATTGCATGCAAAATGGCATGTGAGTGAGGCCCTGTTTAAACTCTAAGAAGATTTTCAGCCTTTCTTATCATTGAGTTGTCTACCAGTCAGACAAGGGCCATGACTTATTGTCAGGGGATGTTAAAAATCAAGACGGCCTGGTTCAACCGTCATAGGTGTGCTGGGTTTGGCTGGGCATCGCAGGCATACATACTATTTGCCTGACCTAAATGAATGTACACTGTATTGCAGTTGTGGCCTGTATGGTGGCGTTGATATCTCCTGACAAGTTGGTAGCAAAGCCTCAATTTATCTTCACCCACCTTCTATTGTGCGGGTTGCAATTAAGGTAGGGCTGCGTACCATAACAACCAAACAGGTATTTGTTTTGTCACTGTGCTGACTGCAACACCCTGAGCATTATTAAAATAAGGCTGGCTTTGGGGGTGTAATCTATAAGCACGTCCTTATATCCACACATGCTCGAGTGGAGACGCTGCAGCAGGACCTGACATTGGCCAGGCCGGGGAGGTGATTGTAGTGACATGCTGCCATTGGAGGAACCGGGAGCGCTTCAGCCCGGGCGTGCCCAACAGCTGGCAATCATTAACAACTGTGGACAAACTTTGGTCCAACTAGTTAAACACTCAGCGCCCGTCCGCTGGTCCCAACCCTTGGGTGTTGTCAGGGAGACATCGTGCTGGGGTGGCGTCACGGGTCGAAGTGTCTGCTGGCTGGCCCGGCAGGTTAAAGGCTTGTTATGAAGCGGCAGGCTGTCTCAGGCTTGGAGACAGTTAGGGTCTGTCACTGTCCTCGGGTGGACAGCTATTTTTAGGAGGCGGGTGCCATGTCTTGACTACAGTGCCGTTCTCTCTGGGTGTGACCGAGGTTATGTTTTTGCAGTGGTGCAGACTGAGGGCTTTAAGCCACACCTTGCAGTTTCTCTCATTCTCCCTCCCTCCCTCAATCTATTTTGTTTACATCGTTTCTGAGTGTCCGCCACACCCCTAACTTATGCTCAAGCTTGGTATCAACTGCTTTCTTAAAAATTAAGTTTGTTTTTTCGAGTGATGCCACAGAAAGGACCACTGAGGAGCCCTTCTGTGGATGGTTCTATATAGGACCACATATCTGTACCAGTGAAAGATGAACTGGAATAGGTCCAAGCCAAGAAGCGTATGCATGCATTGTGTTAGATGGTGTTCTGTATGGAATACTGCCCCACTCAGTACTTTAGCTCTGTTGGGTTTAGACCTTTACACCTTTACTTCTTCTTAAATGCCTGACAGTTGCTGCCTATCACTCTCTTTTCAGAGACTGTATGCGTAGTAACATTGTGATTGGGGGGTTGGTGGGAAAGCTTCATGTGTCTCAAGCTCGCTTGGCTAAAGCAGTATTTTCAATATGTGTGAAAGTCAGGCCTGCCTTTTATGATCAGGTAATACCAAGTCATAAAAGATAAAAAGGTTTTCACACATAGTTGAGTATAAAAGCTCTTCCACGCAAAAGGGCAGGCTGGAGTCAGTTTTTACACCTGCGGATCTCAAGTCATTGTTTGCAGCGTAAGGCCACACTGGTTACATGGAAGGAGAACATGGAATGTGTTTCACTGGAATCGTCTTGCATGTAAGAGTCAAGCAGTTGTCATACATCATTACAGCCTTGACTCCCTGTGACCCATTTTAGCTGCGTGATTGATGGATACATGAAGAAAACAAGAAAGAATGGCGTCGCAATAGAATACGTTCATTGACATCATTGGAAATATATCAGATTTGATAGTAAAAGTTGCTCTTCTGACGCTAAATTTCAACCTTTAAGACAATTATTGACATCCTACGTTCTCCGTTTCGCCTTTTGCCCTCCGCCTCACCATTCCACTCTGCTTCTTGTCGTTGTAGTTTTATTCTGAGGTGCCCTCTTCCTCTTTTAACCATCATTCTCACCATGATGGCTTTCTAAATTCACCGTGCCGTCCTCAGTGCACTCTCGCTCTTAATAACCCGACACAGCCCTGTCTAGACTGGGCAGGCAAGGAAACAGCTTTGTGGTTGGGTTCTTGGTGCTCGGTCCTTCAGAAGACCCTGCAGATACCTCTGAAACGTTCTCCAAGTCAGACAAAGGCTGTTCTCAGGTCTGCTGCGTATGCTGTTTGTTCATCAGTACTGCAGCATTTGGTCTGTGGTATTCTGATATTGCATAAAGAGATGATGCAGTACAGCGTATTAGCCCAACACTCCACTAGATGTTGACCATTCTAACCAACCTAAGGGTCAGAGTACACCAACAGGACAAACACAAACATTTGGTTGATGTTTCATACCCATGTTTGATTGTTTAAAGCCTGTAGAATGCTCTCTTTGTATTCACATACGTGATTTTATGGCTGAATATTCTAAGGACAACAGCAAACATTACAATGTTTGTGTTTGTTCGTGTTTGTCCCATTGGTGTACTCCGGCCTTCAAACTTTTACAGATGTTTTTTTAATGTCTTTATGATTCAAGGCATTTACGAGATCCACCAAATGTAATTAAAATAATGTGGGCCAGCTTTAAACCACGCCACATCGAGGTTCACTGGTAGGTTTATAATGTATTGGAAGGTCATATTGAAACAACCCATGTAACCAAAATACGTTATTTGTCCTGTATAGTTTATTATAATTGCCATGTTGTTATATCACTGGTAAGGACACAGACATGGGAATTGTGGATGAATGGCAGTTAGAGGTGGGTGATATAGCACAACTTAATGACGTTTTTATGATAGTTGATATTACATTTTTTTTATATTGGCACTAAAAGAAAAACATGTATTTTTGTTAGTTTATTTGTTGTTTTGAATACAACAGTTGTGCGAAAATGTAATGAGGAATGGGCCAATATAGACGCTTCCATTGACTTGCATTAAAAATAAAGGACAATTTTGGCCTCTCTGGCTAGATAGAACAACGAAAATGTTTTAAATAAAAAAATGCTATCAAAAACTGTGAATGCAATGATTTTATTTAATATTTGGTATACTGTGTTGCACTGAATCCCATTATATAGGACGCACTTTAAAAGAAACTTGCAGAATTTATCATGATAGCGATATATATTGTATATCGACGTCATATTAGACAGTCCTAATGATGATATTTGATGTTTTTCATGTCTGTCAAGGTACTACATGCATCTCACCTACTGATGATACTGATATGATCCTGAGATTATCGTCCGTCCCTGATTTCTAGACCATATGGTATCCATCTCATGAAAGTACATGGCACTAAATTGATGGCTAAAAAAAACAACAACCCGTGACCAGTATGAAATGTAGTCAATATCGGTCTGCTGAAGCAACCAGTGCTCTGTGATTGTGTACTGATGCGTAAAGTCTCTGTTAATAGCTAATGATAACAATTTTTTTATTTTTTTTGTCATCACAGCCCTCAGGTGCACAAGACTACACATGTGTTTGTGTATGTGGGTGAGCTGCCGAAGTTGCAGGCTTCCTCAGCGTTCAGCTTTTGTTTAATAACTGGCTCCCGTTTTGGAGTAAACACGTATAGCTCGCTTCAGAAAGTGCAGACCCGGGCAAGCCTCGGAGCGGAGACGAAGAAAAGTGTGAAAATAAGCTGAAACTGAAAACGATCTTTATTATTGTTTGAAAGACGAAATTCGCAGATTTATGTCGCCAAATGGTGTTTACACGAAAGCCGCTCACGATCCCAAGTTAAAGCACACGGACGCCGGGGTCTTTGGCGTGAACTTGAGTAACGGTTGTGATTGTTGAACGCGGTTTATACAACGTTTTTCTTGAAAGTGTCTCCGTGTTGGGCCTGTGGCTCCTCACGGAGTGAAGAGCGGCTGAAGGCGGAAGCGATGAACATGCAGGAGATATGATCAAGGGCTGTAGAGTTTACTTTGTAGGAGCTGCCTAAGGAGGGGTGTGTGTGTGTGTGTATACGTGTGTATACGTGTGTGTATGTGTGTGTGTGTGTATATGCCGTGTTGGGTTTTTTCTTTTATTCGAAAGCATGCTTCTGACTGCAGGAAGTCTGTGAGGGGTTAAAGGAGCTTTTGCTGTGTTGGGTGGTTTAAAGGAAGTGTGTGTTTTCCCCCCTCTTTCCCTGGTGTTGGAATGGGTGGGGATGGGTCTTGATGGGTGGGGGCTGTAGAACTAAAAGCCTGTGTGTGAGTGAGAGAGTGTGTGTGTGTAAGTGTGAGTGTGTTGGGGGGTGGGGGGGGTGCTTGTGAGGATATTGTCCATGTCTCCCCAGATTAGAGGCGATGTGACAGAATGACCCCCTACCAATGCAGCACAATCATTAACCAGGGAAAGAATCTCGTCCCCATAGCAACCCCTGCAGTTCTGCCAAACTGGCTGCAATGGAAAAAAAGGGAAGCGGAGGTGGAAGGGGGTGGGGTGCTCAGGGGTGGAGAGGGTGTGTCTGAATATACGTGTGTGTGTATGTGTGTCCAGCTATTGACGTTGGACGCTGCTACAGTTTTGGAGGCCGTTGCTAATTTAGATACAAATGCAGTTTGTGAGGCCTTCTCGTACCAATGCCGGTTATTTTCACCGAGGCTGAAAGAATACGGGCGTGCATTTGAATGGAGCTGTAATGATACAGTTATCGGGGCCCACGATTCACGTTCCTGGGGTCAGAAGATTTCAGTGCTCTCATGATGTTTTGAACAAATGAAGAACATGATGTTTGTATCCTTGTTGTTGCATAATCTGCAGTGGCACTAGAGCTGGGAGGAGTGTAGGGCAAGGCACGACTGGGTTGCCGGTTGGTGCTGGTACACTGTTAATGGAAAACAAAAGAAGAGCTTAGAGTTGAAGGAACCTTAACATGATGAGAAGGTTCTGTATGGCTCTAAGTGCTTTCTAGTGATGCGCCGACACACTGCTCAGAGAAAGCCCCACACTGACAATAAATGAATTATTATTTATTATTGTATTAGTTATTGCCGTATGTAGGCTACCCTTCGTGCTGTGAAATCCAGTGTCCTCTAGAGAATGGCTGGTCATCCAAGGCAGTGAATTCCATTCCATTTTTAGAGTTACTTTACACTTCGGCGATGTTGTTTGTGAATTGGTTTATTTTTGTTGGTTGAAAAACCGAGGCTCAGGGTGACATCAGCATATTGTGTGCTACGTATTGTGTTTTCAAGGTGGTATCAAACCTGTAGTTGAGAAGATTCTTCTTCTTCATACTCAAACAGTAGACAGTGATTCCCAATTGCTTATCTGATGTCTCTCGTAGAAACTGTGACGGCTGGTCTTTTTTCACTTTGCTGTCACTAGTCTGCTCTGGCTGGCCCAGAAGAGTGAGGGGAACACAGTTCTTCATTGTCATTGCAAAGTCATTTAGCCAAGAAGATTAGGGTTGGTAGGGTTGGCAAAAATATAAAATACCTGGACATTTTTGTTAAACATGACATCTATCATGATATCTTGACACACAACTGTAATATACTAGCCAAAAACAGAGATCATTTATTCCACATACAACACTGCGCTGAAGTCTATTAAAACCAGACAGTGTTCCTTAAATACCACCAAGCATATGGTGTATGATGTGACTATGTTGTGATAATATCGTACTGCCTACCTCTAGTTCAGATGTAATCAGAGTCATGCAGGGTGGTTTGATGTAGTTTGCTGTAAAGTAACTTAACACCACTGCTTTCTGTACAGTGGTGGTGATAGGAACACATGTAGCCACATGTTGCCATTTATTTACTGTCTAAAATGACCAAAGTATGATGGTATCGTATGTAATGTGGATTGTGGTGAAATAGTAGTAAATCTGTGACTATATTTTTTTTCTGTACCCCTTTGCTAAACATGATATTTTAAAAATAT